>VWZG01009358.1:862167-880350 GCA_013396735.1 Grallaria varia | reverse complement strand
TTTTATCCCTGACACTGAATTTTAAAGGAAAAAAAAAAAAAAAAAAAAAGGAAAATTGTAGAATTTGGGGTGTGTACCAGTTGAAAGGACTCATGACACTGTATTCCTTTGTGCATATCATAGGTATATCATGGTAGAGGAAAGGATCTCATGTTAAATACTGCCGGCAGTCCTTGAAAGATGCACCATATGTGATTAATCACATAGAACTCAAGGCTTGGGATTTGCATGGATGAGCCACGTCATAAGGACCTTTTTCCAAAGTGGTGGTGCTGCCCTAATTCCCCTCCCTGTTAAGCTGGAGATAAAATGATTATTCTTTTTTCCCCTGTGAAAGAAAAGTGAGGTTCTCCATCTCAAAAATGCCAGAAATAGACTTCAGTAACTACCTGTCTTGGTTACCTTTGCCATCAAATGAAAGGTGTGTCACTGGTGGGCAGGAGAACAATTCCAGAGGTGCTCTGGTCCAGTCCCAAACCAGTTGCCCAGGACTGTGTCCAGATGGCTTTTGAATGTTTCCAGTGTGGTTTCATGCTGCTTCCATGCCAGGGATGCAGAGGTCAAGGTGGCCAACTGGTTTTGTTTGCAGTGCCTTTCACAACAAAATACATTAGAAGAGCATGAATGGCAAACCCAGGTGCTTAGAAGTGATTGTCTGATTCTCATCTAACTGCATGTTTTAGGTAAATCTACATCTTTGATTAAACATCACTTTTCAATACTGGAACGTACCAGGGATTCCCATCTGGGGAAGCCTCTGGCATCTCTGCACTGTGCTGGAGTGCCCCAGTGACTCCTGCTGGTTAGTCTTGCTCCATTAAAACGCTGGATGTTGCTCTGTCAGACTGTTCCCTGTGGGTTCTGATGGAGTTAAGGTTAATGGGATGGAGATACAGATGGATAGATATTACCTGTTCATTTTTCTTTTGAACTGGATTTTGATTGGGTTCAATTGAAGGATGTGCCTCGGCACCTTATTCATGAAACCTTTTGTCACTGAATTCATGAAATACCAGCTCGCTTTCAGCTCCTGCAAACACTCTTTTGGGGGCACGATCCTGGCTCGTTTTCACAGCCTGTACATTGAGGGAAACGCGGGGCCCATGAAAAAGTTGTGTGCAATCATTATTTTTTAATCCTCTTCAGTGATGTATTTTGGATGGGTAGATGGCTGGAGAAAACAGCTTTTTGATGGAGAAGGTTCTTTCCTCCTGCTTTTATCCATGGTGGACAACGACTTGGGTCAAGGTTCAGTCTCTGTGTACGTTTTCCAGGACACAAGCTCTGCTTTTCTGTTCCTTTTCCAAGCCAAGGAGCCATCTGTGGTGCCCCTGCCTCGCACTCTTGCTGGTTTAGTGCAGGTGTCTGCTCTGCTTCGGGTCTTGTTAGTCTGGGCTCGGGCCTGGCTGTGACTGTGCCCAGCATGGCCCCCAGTGGGTTCACCCGGAGCCGTCCCCGCGCTCAGAGCCCTTCTGCTCCTCAGCTCTGTGTGGCGCCATCCCCGTTGGGAGGTTTGCTTCACACTGAAGAATCCACCCCGCCATCATCATTATTATTATTATCATCTCTCCATAAGGCAGTCAACAGTGCTCTGTTAATAAGCCAAGCTGTTGGGAGCCCCGTGATGCCAAATGACTGATGTCGGGATGCGCTGCCGTCCCCCCGGCCCTGCTTGTCTTGGTGAGGATGAGGCAGGAGGTGGAAGGAAGCTGCTCCTTGGTATGGGGAAGTTTTCCCTGCTCGTGGCAGGGGGGGGTTGGAATGGGATCATCTTTAAGGACTTTTCCAACCCAGCCCATTCTGAGTCTTTAGAGTCAATAGAAAGTCTGCCTGTTGTCCATTCTGGACTGTTGCCTGAGAGGCAATTATTAATTTTCCTTTTTTTTATTGCTTTCAATTTTCTTGTGTAGTTTTTGTCATAGCTCAAAGGCAGAGAGCTTTTGTGCTCAATGCATTTTTATTGCTGTCTCAGTTTAAGATGCTTGGATAAATTGAAGTTATGCTGTAATAATGCCATATATTCAGCAGTGTTTTGCCCAAATAAATGAGCTACCCGGCCAAATTCACAATGCCACTTCTGTTTTACAATGAGGGGGATTGTTTTTTTTATCCTGTTTGTTTGTTGTGGGATTGCTGTAGGATCACAGAATAGAATCCCAGACTGGTTTGGGTTGGAAGGGACCAGAACCTTAAAACCCATCCAGTGCCACCCCCTGCCATCGACAGGGGCACCTTCCACCAACCCAGGGTGCTCCAAGCCCCGTCCAGCCTGTCCCTGGGCACTTCCAGGGATCCAGGGGCAGCCACAGCTTTTCTCGTGCCAGTGACCTTTTGGTCTTTTCCAAGGAGGCTAAAAATCCTTTTTTATGTGCTTTGTATCCAGTTAAGGTTAATTTTGGGTGGTGATTCCGAAGGTGCAAACAGGTGAGGCTGTGATGGGGGAGCTGTTGGGGAGGAGGGCACAGGTTTTCCAACGTTCCTGTGTCTCTCCACACTCTCCAGGTGGGAAAACACAGGGATCAGCTGCCAGCCCAGAGCAGGATGTTTTCTCTCCGTACAGAGTTTATGGTCTGTTGATCACTTCAGGTGATGCCCATGTTTGAACGTGTGCCCGGCGAGGAATTTGGTGAGGAAAGGAAAATTCACATTCTAGTTATATTTTTTCCCTCCAGTGTGTTCCTCATGCTTTATTATTTGGGAGCATGGTGTATTTTATGGGGTTTCAGTATATAAAATTTCACCGATAAAAAAGTTTTGGAAACTTTTCCCATTGTTTCAGGGAGTCTGGTTGTATCTCAAACTGCTACAATTCCTGTGGTTAGAAGGAACCTCGTGCACGGGTACAAATAAATAATTATTACAGAAAGCTATGCCAGTCCTTTCCTGGCTTTGGGGTATCATTTAACTTCATTTTCATAAAAATCAGATGATACTAATTTTATGGATTTCCATTACTGCCACGTAGTGAAAACAGCGTGGGGTTATGTTGGTTTTTTTTTTCTTTTTAATATCCATAGCTAATGTTTCTCTTCTGCAAATTAAAGTTGGAGAAGCAAACAATCCTTTAAATTTTTTCCTCTGAATTCGAGAGCTCAGATTTCAGTGAGTTTGTACTTTCTGCTACCTCAGTGCTTGAAACTGTAAACCAAAACTTTTGTAGGTGGAGGCAACGGTACATTTGGGATATGTGATTAAATCTGCCATAAAGCAACGTGTGGTTATGTTAAAGACTGAACTTGTGTGCTGACCTGACCTCGTACCTGTAACGTGTTTTGATCTTTCTCTGTGCTCTGCTGACTTTCCAAGGAGTTGTAGAAAGAGACATTTAAAGAAGAGTCGAGGTTGATTTAGATCAGTTTATTTCTTTTGCTTAGTCAGGGCTTTTGTTTTTCGTTTCCAATTTCTATTGAGAAAGGTAAAGCACAGATTTATAGGTTTTGACTCCCAAAGTACTATTTGCTTAATCTGACGGGTTACTTTATTTAATTTGAAGGATTTAAAATGGTGTTTCTTCTGAAATCCTAGATGTTCTCTTTTTTTGTTTAATTTAAGTAAGCTTTTGTGCTTTGCTCATCACTGTGGTATCTGCAGCTAAGGGAACATTAATTTATTTTGCAAAAGCATGTGACCTTTTTTTAAAAAAAAATGAAAAAAGAAGAAAAATTAATACTGGCTGTAATAACTATGTGGAACAGCCCAAAACCTTGTGGAGATATATTACTTTGATTATGCTTTCATTTTGGTGTAATTAAATAATTATAACTTACAGACCCAGCTCACAGCTAATTAAATTTTGGACTATTTGATACATGTAGTGAATAGGATTAATTTAGCTGGAGTAAAGACTATAAATTTTAATCTAAGAAGTCTGCTGTTTAGAAAAATTGATGGTAATTTAACTAAATCCAAACAATTTGTAAAGCATACAGTATTCCCAGTGAATAAATTACTCTTGAACTTAGAGAAATTAAATCAACAAACTCACTGGAAGTTTCGAGTTGAGCTCAGACCCAGAATGCAACTGAGCATTCATTTTTGCCACTGGATTTTTTAAGTTTATCTTTGATTGGCAAAGTCTGGCCTAGGGTGTTGCTTCTCCCCCTGCCTTTGCCTCCGTGGCAGTCGCAGAGAGGACAATATTTAACCCTTAGGAATGTTGGCATGATGTTATTTGCTCCATGCTGGTTGTTTCGTGCCAGCTCAGACCCGTGTGGTCCTTTCTTGGGTCCCTCTTTGCACCGTAAAGGGCTTGGTAGGTGCGTCTTTGCACTTCAGTCTCAATGAGTAATCAAGTGTCAGGGGTTTTATTCTTGTCCTGGCATTGTCCTTATTTAACTGATGAATTTGCATCTGCTTTTGACCCACTGCGAGTAAGAGGGGAATATTATGAAGTTCCCAACGTGACCGTCTAGCCTGTATCACACAAGGCTGAAAGACTTGGCCACTCACTTCTTGTTTGAATGAAAAAATCTTCTAAGATCACAAATGCAGAATCCAATACAAACATTTGCAGTAACAAAAATTCCTTCTATAATCACTAGTAAATTGTTCCTGGGCTCCGCTATCGTTATTGTTTTAAACAACATTGGTATATCAAATGTGAATGTAAATATTATGTTGTAAATTAAGAGTGGGAGGAAAAAACTGCAGTATTGAATCATAGAATTGTTTAGGTTGGAAAAGTCCTTTAGGATCATTGAGTCCAACTGTTCCCCCAGCACTGCCAAGGCCACCGGTGACCCATGTCCCCAAGTGCCACATCCACGTGGCTTTTAAATCCCTCCAGACATGGGGATTCCACCACTGCCCTGGGCTGGACACCCCTTCTGGGGGAGAAATTTCCCCCAAAATCCAATCTAGACCTCCCCTGGTGCAACATGAGGCCGTTCCCTCTCCTCCTGTCCCTTGTTCCCTGTCCCCCCTCCTGGCACAGAGTTGCAGAGAGCCAGAAGGTCCCCCCTGAGCCTCCTTTTCTCCAGGCTGAGCCCCGCCAGCTCCCTTCCCTCCTCCAGACATGCCCCAGCCCTTCAGTGTTCGTCTTGGATTGGGGACCCCAAAGCTGTCCCCAGGATTCACAGTGTGGCCTCAGCAGTGCCCAGGCAGGGAGTGGTCACTGCCTGGGTGCTGTGGCCACACTGTTGGTGACACAAGCCAGTTGCCATCGGCCCTCTTGCCCACCTGGGCACACCTGACCCGTGTCCACAGCCAGGCTGTTTCTCTCTGGAAGCTGCAGCAGGTGCTTGCACACAGCAGAAGTGTCCAAAGGAGTGTCTGTCACTGTGCTTGAAGTGTCCCATCCATCACATCAGAAGTGATGTGGTGTGTCCTTAAAGTGTCCTTCATCTCCACGACTGGGAGCTCTGGTTCCTTCAGCAGAGCTGAGCAGTCAGCACAATCTTAACAGCCAGTTTTCCTCCTAAATGTCCACTTGCCTGCAGGTAAAGTATAGGGGTGTCTATCACAGCATCTGTGCTGTTGTCATATCTATATTCCCAAAAATCTGTGAGCAATCCTTAAAATCCACCCTGGGGATCTGTGAAAAAAAGAAAGATTTCTCTCATTTGTGGCTTACTAACAACAGTAAATTAGCTCTGCATTGCTTCCTGTTTTATACAGATCTAGATTTCGCAGACCACATTTTCTTTGAGTCTTATCTCCTTATCCCACAGCACACTTGGAAGTCTTGGGGGTATAAATTAAAACAAGGCATGCTTCTCCACTTACATGAAAACCATTTTCTTTTAACAGATAAACAATCAGATACTGTATGGAAGAAGTCACCAGAATGCTTCTGCAATCATTAAAACCGCCCCATCAAAGGTCAAGCTGGTTTTCATACGGTAAGAACAGTTCTCATCAAAACATTTGCTGCACTTCAGCCTATTACATGACATATTTACATATTTAGCCTGTTTTGAAGTGACTTAACTTGCTTGGATCTCTTTGAAGTGTAACAAACCTTTTCCTTGACTATTCTTCCTGGAACAGCTGAAGAATTCTCCTTAATAATGTGAAAAGTACAGATCTGATGTAATTGCACACTCATTTTAGGGGTTGTCTGCTGCAGGCTTGAGCTGTTCCTCTGGGGCTTGGGAGCACCCTAAGAAAAGCTGCTTCTCCCTGGGTTCAGCCCAGAGCTGGGATGGGCAGTTTGCTCCCCCAGACTGCCAGGAGGGAGTGGAAATGGTTCAGAGGCTCTGGACTGCTGGGAGAGAAGCAGGGAAGTGCAGATGGAGCACACGGAGCGTGGGCTGGGTGGAAGGGTGGAGGAGACCTTTGTGTGGGCATCAAAAGGGGATTTCAAAAGTGAGCTGGGGCTTGTTTGTGCAGAGGGGAAGGCTGGCTGTGCCAAGGGATGGATTGTGTGGGAGGGAATATGCTAAAACAACCTTTCATCTGCATAAGAATTGCATGTGGGCATTTTTATTTTGCTTCAAGCATGAAAATGTTTCCTCTTCGTGTGTGAATTGAAGACACCTGCACACATTTGCTCAGTAGTTCAGGATGTATTGCTCTTATGACCCTGGGCAGGAGGTCTGGGAAGGAGCTGCCTCTTCCCCAGGACTCAAATATGCTTTAATACACTGGAATTTCATAAATGCGTATTTAAGAATAAATTCCAGCTGTGGCTTTTGCTGGGCACTTACCCCTGTGCCATTTTATAACGGCACCTCCCCACCGACTCATACATCACACTTGATATTGTTTTATGTTCTCTGCTCATGCCCGTCTTCCCTGCGAACAACATCATCATCTGTGGCTGAATGCATATAAATGTGTGCATTTCCCGGCGTGGCTCTGCCTGGTGCAGCACGCCCAGAAATGATGGAGGAGCAGCATTAGCACAGTGAGGAATGAGCTGCTATCCTTGGCAGCCCGGAGGATCTGGAGGAGATTAATGATCTCGCCTGCAGCTCCCGTGTTGCTTTGCCCAGCCATCGAAAATTAAACGTCACGTACCACGACTCACTCACCGTTCTTTAATTGCCGGTGGAAAATGTGTCTGGTTGGAAGTTCCAGAGGCAAAACCACAACCTCGGAAGCCGTGACCCAAGAGCGTGGGCTTCTTGCAGCCTTGCCCTTCTGCTCCAAGCACTGCAGAACTCCAGGGAAGGGTCCGTGTTAGGTCCAGGTGCTGTGGATTGTAAACCCTCCGTGTGTGTTTTGTATCGTGTTTAAGACACAAAACCACCTAAATTCTTAGCTATAATTGTCCTTTTCAAATGGCCTATGTGGCAGTGGATTTCAAGGTGAAAATTTATCTCAGTGACCATGTTTAAGTGATAATCAGAAACAAATACTGGGAATACCATTGGATGATTCTTGTTTCCATCTCTTAAGAAAAAAACCCGCCCAATTTCTACTTCTAAATGTTGCTCCTGAGGTTGTAAACTTGTGTCTTCACCCCTTCCCAAAGCACCCACATCTTGCCACTGCTCTTGGCCTTACACTGACAGCTGCTGTGCTTTTGCTGAAGCCAAGCAGCTGTTGGAACAGCACTGGAAAGGAATTCTCTCACTGAGAGGATGTTGTTTGTAACTGGAGTGCTGCCTCTGACACAGAAAGAAAACCCACGTCACCTTCTTTGTCGATGTATCATCAGGTTTTAGCAAAGCCAGGTCAGACTGTCTCTCATAAAGGTGAATTTTGAGGAGTAACAAGACTAATTTTCTTTTCTCATGCAAGCTGTATATTCCATGAGCCCAGTCTGTCCTGCACTTCCCGTTCCTGCACCTTAGACTGGATGTCACTGACTGCAAACGTGACCTGTGGCAGTCCCAGGGGTCTTGTCCGTGGTGCAGCTTGGTGGGAAAAGCAGGGTTTTTTTGCTTCAACAACCCTACTATAAAATGAGGGGATTGAAATGCCACTACTCAACACAGCGTGGTGTCAGTTGGAGTGAACAAGAGCAGCAAGAGGCATCCTGAAGCTGCACGGTGGCTTTCCCAGGTGCCAGCGAAGCGCCGAGCGTGGCAGGCTGAGCTCTCCTCGGGGGTCGCGCCGCTTGGCCGGTTCCAGATCTGCTCCTCTGGGCTCTAATAGTGTGGAAAGAGCAGAACAGCATTACGTTTGTCAGGCTTTGAAAATGATGGAGCCAGTTGCAGCAGAAAGGCTCCTGCTTTGCCTCCTGCCGAGCACCATCAGCCCCGTGGCTTCTCCTGAAGTCAGAAGAACAAAAGAAAGCAACCAAAACACATCCTGGAGCACGAAGGGGCCACGGCTCACCACGGCAAAATAGCATGTGCTGCAGGAGTTGGGAGGGAACTGAACCTGCTCTCCCTGTGCTTGAAAATACCAGTATTCTGATTTCACCAGTGGAAGGCCTGAGCGGATTGTAATTTTTCGGAAACACATCAATCTGCAACCTGAAAAGCCCCTGCGTGCCTGGCTGAGCTGACCTAGGGCATAGAAGCCAAACTGGTGGGACTCCTGGGCTATTCAGAGTGCCCAGTTTGATGCCCTGAGGCCCCACCTTCCTGAGATGAAGGATGCTCGGTGATCAGTGCGGTGCTTTTCACTTGGAAGGAGGAAACAGCATCAAGGTTTTCCTATTGCCGGCGTTTCGGTTCATGTGCGGGGCAGGGGGATGTTTCCATAAACCCTTTAATCAGTTGTGAAAGAAGCCCAGAAATTCCTGGGCACAGAAAAGCATTTCTGTGAGAGCTGCAATAGCTATCATTAAATAACTTCAGAGAATCAGAGAATGGTGTGGGTTGGAAGGGACCTTAAAGATCATCTGATTCCAACCCCAAATTTATTTCTTTTCTAGAAAAAGATAAAGAATATAAGGTGAGCTCAGCCTTTTTGACTTTCTACTAAAATCCTGACTTACGATTTGTGCTATAAAAATCTGTTCACACTTTTTTATACCCAGGTAGTGTTACAATTGCATTCCCACCCTTTCCTGAAATTTTTGCTGATGAGACACAGTGCAGTAAGTGTTATGAGAATCACAGACGTCCCCTTGTATTTGAAGGCTTCTCGCTCTGCTTTATGAGCATCTTTTCCTCAATTAAGTTGACGGTGATTATTTAAAACAGTTGATTTTGGCCAGATTCCAAAATACGGGTCTTAACACAGCCCCGTTTCCCAGTGGTCTCATTAATTATATGAGCTTCTAAGAGCATCTCAAAGACCTGCAGTTACAGTGTCACTTCTCTTTTTTCGGTGGCCATAAGAGGTGTAATGTCTTAGTTACCTTGTGAAATCCTTGGTCTAAAGCTCCAACAGGAATTAGCCAGGTAATAAGATGGGAAATGGGCTTGCTTCTTGTAGGAGTGTCTGTGCCCTCGTTCCCAAAATAGGACGCGTTTCTATCCGTTGTGGTTTTTGTTCGTGCATTGTAAGTCCGTCCTTGTAAGATGCGTAATCAAACAATATAATTAGATTTTACATCTCTAGTAGGAAATCCAGTTTATATCAGAATGCTCTTTTACAGTGAGAATTTTATGATTCAGCAAATTCAGTGGTTTTTTCCATGCTCAATTAACTGCCTTTAATCTGGTTTGGTGCTTCAGTGTTGGCATAATAAGCAGATCAAATATAGTTGAATGCTTGAATCACAGTGAATGCCACTGATTTCAAACCATCCTCCTGTTGTGCCCTTTTCTGTGAGTCATTCTTTGGGCTACCTTTATTCCTTCAAAGAAAACGGTCTTGTGCTGGGATGAAACACGAGAAACACTTTCAGAGTCCAGGGATTTTTGGTGATTTAAATACCATCTGTTTGGTGTCCAGAGCCCTCCCACGCTGCAGTCACTGTTCTACTGTCGCTGCTGGGATTGCAGCTCCTCAGAGAAGGCCACAAATCTC
Source organism: Grallaria varia (assembly GCA_013396735.1). Lineage (NCBI taxonomy): Eukaryota > Metazoa > Chordata > Aves > Passeriformes > Formicariidae > Grallaria > Grallaria varia. Next base: position 870,537 of record VWZG01009358.1, on the reverse strand, counting down.
TGTCACCCACCCCCTCCCTCCTTTTCCAGGTGTAATTCTAAAGACTGCCCTGTTATTGATGGTGATGTGCCGAGATCTTTCTACTCCAAGGACTGGGAAAGCCAAGGCAGTGTCTGGGTTGGCTGTCCAACACTCTCCATTGCTGCAACTCTTCTTTTAAAGCCTCTATAAGTAACATTTGATGTTATATACCATTCTCAAACACTGTTGTGACATTTGATGTTATATACCACTCTCAAATTCTGTCGGGACATTTTATGTTATATACCACTCTTAAACGCTGTCATGACCTTTTATGTTATATACCACTCTCAAGTGCTGTTGGGACATTTTATGTTACATACCACTCTCAAATGCTGTCATGTTTTAAAAAGGATTTTTAACTGTTTTCTAACCTACCTAACCCTGTATGAGCCATTCACTTGACTTGGACTCGACGAGCCTTCCCGCTCACAATATTCTGTGATAATTGGCCCTATTTGAATAGCACGACCTCTTGTTTTTACTTGCTTTCGTTGCTTAGGTTCTTTCATGTGGGAAAGCTTTCAGAGTCAGCCCTTGCCAGGCCCTGCGTGTGCAGGTTTGAACTTTTCCTGTTTTTCTCCCGAGCCGTTTCCTCCTCGCCGTCCTTCGCGTGTGGGAACAAGCGCGTGCTCGAGGAAGTGCAGGAATTCGGGCTCTTTCAAACCTTTGATGACCTAAGCTGCAGTTTATATGAACCTTAGGGGTTCATTTAAAATAACCTGGATTCGTTTGGCTCTCACGTAATTAGGAGGGGATGGAAGGGAAAGGGGGAACAAGACTGTTCTTGCTGTCAGTCGGAGACGTTTTTCGAGAAGATGCACAACATGAAGGTCTTTTTGACCCCCCTGAAAGAAAAAATCCAGGGTGGCTTCTCAGTGGGCAGCTTTCCTGCAGTTCCTCTTTTCCAAAGGAGCTTCTAGAGGGGAAACAAAGATGAGAAAACAAGAGATCCTGCCCTGATTTTTTTTTTTTTTTTTGCTTTAACAAGCAGGATGTGAACATTACAAGTTTTCATTAATTTGCAGGACTTTACATCCCGGTGTCACAAGCAGTGGGAGTTCTGAGGCTTACAGAGCAAGTGTTTATTCCCTCCGTGCACAGATCTGTTCCAATAAGATGTCATGTCACTTCATATGAGGGTTTTTCTTCTGGTTCTTGCTGTACTTTTTATTCCCAAAAAGCATCCGCAGCATTGTCAAATGATCTCTCAGTGGTGATGAGCTGTGTGGCTGCAGATCGTTTGGCCGGAGAGCTGTGTCCCTTAGTTTAGACATCCAGAGGACACCTGGACCTCTGTGATGAGTCAGCAGTTGTCAGGAGCCTCCAAAGACCAATTCTATTCATTCTGTCCTAAATTAGATCGTTTGTGTGCTGGGATTGCCCTTCTGAGGGAGTCTGGTTTGGGTGTTGAAAACCAGGTTGGATGGGGCTTGGAGCAACCTGGTATGGTGGAAAGTGTCCCTGTTCATGGCAGGGGATTGGAACAAGATGAGCTTTAAGGTCCCTTCCAACCCAGACTACTCTGTGATTGTGTGATTTTATGAAAAAGTCCTCAGAGGAAGTCAGGGAATAATTACAAGCCTGAGGTTAATGACGACTCAGTTTGTGACTGCCGGTTCTCATCTCTAGAAAGAGAACTCCCTGAATGCTTTGGATTTCTGTTTGCACATGGCTCTCTTCAGGCTTCTTTTGTACCAGGTATTTGTGGTTAATAACTGTATTTGTCTTCGCTCAGGCTGCACATCTTCCTCTTCATCGGAGGTGCACATGGAGTGAAACATCAGGAGTTTTTCTCTTTGGTCAGCAAGACAGGATGGGGAATTGCCAGGGGTCCTGTTTCAACTAGAAAGAAGTAAAATGTAGTAAAGAATGGCAATTTAATCAAATTAATCTGCAAAGGTCTGCACTTGTCTGAAGTTTAAGGAGTCTTTGGCACTCACAGATGACCTTGCTCTCGGTTCACCAGCACTGAGCTGGAGTTGGTGTTGCTGGTCCCAGCACCAGGCACTCGGACCTCCAGCCAAATTTCAGTCCCATTTTCACTCGGAAGCTCCTCCTGAGAGGTTAAAAGTCACAAAGGAATTCAGTTTATACAGACCTGATGAAATACGAAGGCTCTCTATGCACGGGCTCAGCCTGGAGCTGGAATGCCCTCCCAGGGTCAGACCCAAAGCAGGAGAAAGAGCTGGAACAAGAGCTGTGGATGTTTGTAATTCCTGCAGGCAATGGAGGGGAAATGTCTGAGCCACTCTGCTGTATAAATTGTGTTTCTGTCGCTTTGACCTGAGAGCCTTGGCTGGGAAGGGTTCCGACACCTTAACCCCAAGCCGTATTGAGCACTGGTAACTGAGAGCAGCTTTTTTTGGAGATGGTTGTGGAGCAACTATTGGCAAATGCATTGGATTCTCGTTTGCAGTGGCTGCAATTTGAATATGATGTTCAGACTTCTAAGCTGTCTGCTCCCGCATCAAAAGGAAACGATTACTCCCTTTTAGTTGTAAATAAATTCACGTTTTAGTTGAGGACACTTGTGGAAGTGGAGAGCAGAAACAGCAATTTATTATCAGATCTGTCACTTTAAAATATGTTCTCACTTTGATTCTGCTTTGAAGCATTCTCCTTTGAAGCAGCATTAAAGTATTTAAATATGTACGAGTCCTAGCAGGGGGAGATTACAAGTTGTGACACTGTGTAACCTTAGGGGTTTTTTGTATTTTTACCTTTTTTTTTTCCCCAGGGAATTACTGAGAGTGGTTTTTTATTGCTCGAAATTAAAACGGCCATCCACTTAAAGCTGCATATTTTCCCGCTGATAGGGGGGAAAAAAGAGAAAGGTGTGTGTATATGAAGCCAAACGTAATTTGGATCATTAATTACACCCCAGTTTGTCAGGAGCTTCTGTGCAGCAACTTTTAGAGTATTTCTCGCAAAGATTTTTTACGCACTTTGTTATTTTCATGTTTGCTTCTAATTGTGAGCTCCAGAGCGGGGGGTCAGTTTTCATGGCAGTTGTGCTTTCTGTAAACCACTGTCAGGAAAACCTCGGCCCTCGAGGGAATACTGGGAGGGCTCAGACACCCCAACACGGGATGGTTCATTCCTGCACGTCGGAAAAGCAACACGACGAGCCCGATGTCTCGCGGAGATAAGGGGAGGGCGAACGTCCTTGCCCAATATGCCTCGCAGGGGGAAATGCACTTGGAAATTGTGAGAGGATAACTAAATGAATTCCCCAGCCTTTGCCTGCGGGATTTATCCTTTCCAGTGCCCGTGACTCCCATCCTCTGCTCTGCTGAGAGCTGTTGATTCACAGGGTTGCGTCTCGGTGATCCCAACATGCTTCTGTTTATTAACTTTGTGTGTTTAATTCTCCGGGGATAAAATAACACTTTTTTTTTCTTCCTCTGTGAAATGTTTTTTAGCACATACTGGTATAATAGCTTATTTCAGAAATTAAAAGAGGGAAAAAATCCTTCTCACGTCACAGCAAGGTGGGATGCAGTGAACAGGACCCAAAATCAAACCCAGAAGACCCACTGCATGGGAAGTCACTTCCTTTCATCCAAGAAGCTGCTTTCATCCAATATTTCATCCAATATTGCTGATTCCTCCTATAAAGGGAGCCTTCAAAAAGGCTGGAGAGGGTCTTTGCACAAAGGCGTGAAGTGATGGGATAAGAGGGTCAGCTTTCAGCTGAACGAGGGTAGATGTCAGTTGGATGTGTGGAAGGAATTATTCCCTGGGAGGGTGGGGAGAGCCTGGCACAGGTTGCCCAGAGAAGCTGTGCCTGCTCCTGGATCCCTGGAAGTGTCCGAGGCCAGCTTGGATGGGGCATGGAGCAACCTGGGCTGGTGGAAGGTGTCCCCACCCATTGGAACAAGATGAACCTTGAGGTCCCTCCCAACTCAAACTATTCTATGAGGATTTACCTTAAATGATGTCACTGAAGTCATATTTTACTTGGTTTCATTTTACAGTGTCCAAAAATGCGGAGTTAATTCCACAAGCCAAGTAATTTTAAATGGCAGTTGAGCAAAAGCATTAGCAGGGCAGAATGTTGTTTAATAAAAAGTAATTTAAAAAAAAAGGCTTTTGGAAATCACAAAGTAATTGGATGTCAACTTCAACAGCATTTTAAAGAGGAGAGAGGAAAAGATGCCATACATCATAAGCATCTTTGAAAAAGAATGCACTTTATATGTAGGGAGAATCAATGTTCATCTCCTCCTCTTATCCCTGCATTTTTTTAAATCTATTCCAAGTTTTTACATTGAATCTTTTGGGAAAAACCACAGCAAAAATGAACAAAAAAAAAAAGACAAAGCAATCTAATGTATTAAAACGGGTATTGTATTTCAGTAATACGGACGTGAGCCTATAGACAAGCAGTTTACAGATTAGAAGAGGCTGACAAAGTGTGGGCACATCTGTTGACGTGTAGGCACCACAAATTCCAACTGCATCCCCCGATAATCCACACAGAAGGAGATTCCCACGGGGTGTGATGTCACCATGTCCCAGAGGAAACCACCGTGCTCCCAGGAAGGGAGGGGAGATCTCTCTGCGAGCAGAGAAGAGCAAAAGGAAAGTTTGTCCCTGCTGGTGTGGTGTGTGACACGTTGGTTTTTGTTGTGCAGGAGTGAGGATGCAGTCAACCAGATGGCTGTTGCTCCCTTCCCATTGCCTTCAGGCTCCCACTCTTCCACTGAGGTAAGGTTTGCGCGTTGTTATGTTTAATTAGGGATTGCTACATCAGATAGATTAATCATAATTAGCAGCTCGCAATAAGTCCGAGCACCTTGTCTAATTAAACTCTGACTCATAAAATGCACTGGGTAGAGACTTGACCAAACAGGCTCATTTCCCCCTGTCTCTGTTTTATTGATCTCCCTGGGACTGAAAGGCTTTAACAGCAGGTATTGGACAGGGTAGTGCTGGACAGGAGGAAGGGGAGGCTCTGAATTGCAGCCATGCCATCTCCCACCCTGCTCCTTTCTCAGCTGGTGAGGGGAGGTGTGTGGGGAGACTTCAGCTGGTCTGGGGTCTCTGTGCAATAATTGTCAGATGTGGTTGCAACGGTCGAGGCAGGTCAAAGGAGCAACACGTCTTCTTCCAAAAACAGGACCTTTATTGTAGCAGAAGCTGCGGTTCTTATAGACCTCAGTATGGACACACGTCCAAGGACCATTGGCTTCTCTGTACATAAATAATTCCTAATTGGACACACAAACCACACGTGTTGGTAAACATGACTCATCACTTTAGAGACTGGATTTCCATTCTGGTGTCGTGGCCTTTCCTTCCGTGTGTATCACCCTGACATGTGCAGAAGGTTCCTGGCACAATCCAGTTATTCCGCAGAGACCCCAGACCAGCTGGAGTCTCCCCACACAAGGAGTCACCGTGAGGAGCTTGTGCCTGGAACAACCTTCCAGTGCCAAAACTTTCTCGGGTTTGGGATGTCACCGGTGTTTTCCATCAGGAGTTGCTCCCTCAGCCCCGGTGCAGACTGATTTGTCCCCTGCTCATGGTGAATTCCCTGCAGAGTCCCCACTCTGTTACCATCTGGGCATCTCACTACGCCAGAACTAAATTTTCTACATAAACCACGTGGTTAGCCTTGCTGCTGCTTTTTTAATTCCATTTTTGTCCAAACTAATAAAGCCAAAGGTGCTTTATAATTCAACTGGAGTTTGGTCTTGCCTGGATTGATTGATGTGCATTGAACTCCTGGCGTTTCCATGAGCTTCCCTGTGAGGTAATGCTGGATGCATCCCTTCGTTTGCTCTTCCATTCCAGTTATATTACCACTCCATGGAGACCCAGTGCTGTACAATGCAAGAACTGCTTGGATTTTATTTGGACCCAAGTCATTTTGGGACAGTGCTTTGGCTCTTCCTTCCCTCCTGCATCCCAGCAGCACGTCCCCGGTGCAGCCGGTGCATTGCAAATTACAGAGTCCATTTTAATTTTGTTGACTTTTAATACCTGCATTTGTTCCCAGCTTTGTTTAATATTTGGGTCTTCAGGAGAAAGCTGGAAACTTTGTTTAGGCACATTCTGTGCTGCGGTCAAATGACTGTAATTCAACTCTCCCAAAGCCTTTAGAGGGAGATGCTTGTGGGTTGAGTTTCATGCATTAATGGCAAGCTCTTACTATTTACATTAGGTTTGTTTTATAAGTAAATGCAGGTTTTTACTTCTAGCTAGTATCTTTTTGTTATATAAAATAAATGTAGCCAGAAATAGTGATGTTTTGTAGAAGTTTGCATTGCGTTCCTTTGGCAGCTCTTCCTGTCTTTAAATAAAGAAAAACAAACCCTTTTATCCTGAAATTACATCTTCAAATGTCTTTGAAATGCCGAATAAATATTTAACATTGTGTCTTACATTCACCCTACATGTAACTTGTCAGATCACATTAAATAGCCTGGCTGCTGTAATGGAATATCAGGGTGTCATAGTTACCATTTCTGTGTGTTATTATGGTTTTATTGTGTTAGTTTTCTTCATCTGATTTCTTTTATCTTCATCTTATCCACTTTGATGTAAAATGTCTAATGAAAACTCAGAAATAATTTTATTTCCGAGACTGAAGATACTGAAATTCTATTTTTTGCACGTAGTCCATTTTGCTTTGCAAGAGAGAACAGCTCCAAATTAGGATCAACTATTTTAAAATAAAGTAAATCAGAATAATAGGTCAAAAATCTTTTCAGATTCAGGACCTGGTTGGTTTAAAAAAGGGAAGGGGAATCAATGTTAAATTTTACATGTAACTGAATTAGTGATACTTTAGAGTTTAAATTTTAACTGAACATTTTCTCAAAAAAGGTGCCGTTTTCTGTTTGAACTTTAATTGTTGATGTGGGAAGGAAATAATTTTTCTTGCAAGCACTCGGTGCTGTTTTATATTTCAGGGGCCATTTTGGTTGGGAATCCTCTCTAGAGAGAGGAAAAACTTCCTACAGAAGAAAGTTCTGGAGCACGTATTGATGGAAACCCTTCCATCCTTTGGGCCATCACCTCCTTTGTTGAGTCTCCCGTAGCTGTCACTGAATGTCCTTGGCAGGATTGTCCCAGGAATGTGCAGAGCTATGGGAATGCCAAACCAAAATTGGCTCTCGAGGTTGAGCACTGTCCTCCAGGGCTGGCTTGGTGGGCTTGGTGGCCACGTGCTCTGGCCAGGAGAGCTTTGGCTTTCCAAGTTCCTCCAGGGTGGAATGAAGAATCCTGGTGCCACCCCTGGGACCCAGCCCAGGAGGGACACGGAGCTGCTGGAGCGAGCCCAGAGGAGGCACCAGGATGGGCAGAGGGAGGGAGGAAAGGCTGGGAGAGTTGGGAGTGTTCAGCCCAGAGAAGAGAGGCTTTGGGGTGGTCTGATGGTGGCATTCCAGGACCTGAAGGAAGATGAGAGGGAAGATGGAGGGAGCCTGTCAACAGCCTGGAGTGACAGGACAAGGGGGAACGGCTTCAAACTGGGAGCGAGTAGGTTCAGATTTCCAAGCTGGTATCGCTGATTTCTCCCCTGGAATCAAGATGGTTTAATTGTGGATCTTTCTACTCTGTCATTTTGTTCAGGAAAACAATAGTAAAGGTTAAATTGTCTAATTGTTTTCTTCAGCTGGGCTCAGAATTGTCAATCCTTTCCCCCAGGATCACAGTGGAACTGAACCCGCGAGCGGCGAGGAAGACCCCAGCCTGGAAGTTGTCATGAAAAGCCTGACTGACGAGGAGCTGAACAGGGCTGTAAGAGACTTAAAATGATATTTAATCATGGTTAGAGCTTAGAAAATGGAGGGTTGCTGGCTTGGTTGGTTTGCTCTGCTTTTTATTGGGGTATTGCAGCACTTTTGTCAAAAAATACCCAGTACAGGGAACAGCAAGTTGTCAGCTTGACACACACAGACTAAGCAGTCAGTATGATTTGTTAAAACGTCGAGATAAGAGTTTTCATGTTGCATTTTAGCCCTCTCTTGGGTTCTTGGTGAGTAGAGGCATTGAGTTTCCACTCCTGCCATCCATGTGTGGTAAACTTCAGAAAAAAAAACAACCCTGCTCTGTAAATCATATTCTTATTTATATTCATAGCTTCATAAATTCTGAGACCAAAATGTCTATTATCATAATGTAGTCTTGCCTCCTGAATAGCACAGCTATAGAGTTACTCTCAGTAATTTCTGCATTGAGCCCATACCTTGTGGCTTAGTGTGGTTCTGTCAGTGGGCACTGTAATAAATATAATTCTCATTGATACACACAGAGCTTTTTGGGGTTTAATAGGTCAGGACTGTGCATTATCAGGAATCTGAAAGTCCTTCAGGGTGCAGCTCTGATCTCTTTTTT
>VWZG01009358.1:784129-862102 GCA_013396735.1 Grallaria varia | reverse complement strand
TTTTTTTTTTTTTTTGACTCTTATGTTAAATAAAGTTTAAAATGGAAAACTCCCTAAACGTAACTAACCCGGAGGTGCCTAAAATTTGCTGAGGCAGATTTTTTACCCTGCTCCTCTTTCAGGGTGGGCATTGGCTGGGACTTGTCTGCCTGCACAGTCTGTCTGTGTGTCCTGATGTTCCTGGGTAGTTTTTGTCTTAAATGTCTTCTTCCTGCTCCAAAAGGTCTTTTGCAAGGAGCGTCCTGGTTTTTGCAAATATAAATTGAATATACATAATGTTCTGTAGCTAGTAAGTAATTAATGAGCCTGTGAACTCCAAGAGCGTTATGTGCTATTCAGTCATCAGAATTAATCACCCATGGACTGATTTATGTTCCTAATGGATTACAAAATAGTTGAATTATTGCTCTTTGGTAGCTTTGTGCAGAGTCCTTTGATGGGCTGGAATATAAATATAAATGAATCAGAGTTTTATTGTATGTATTTACAGGTGTCATTCACCTGATTTTATTGGTGTTCTTGCTCAACTTGGCAAGAAACTTTAGAGGAGTTACAAGGTAATATGAGAAATTGCTCAAAGACTGGAGTAGATTAAAATATATAAAATATCTTATATAAAAATGAACTCCTGGTATAGTCTATTGTGCTGGGAAGCTTTTTGGATAATATTGGAGGAGGTGTGAATTTAATGGGGAAAAAAATCACAGCAAGCCAAGGTAGGTGTGGAGGGAAGGTACCTCTGGAACAACAGGAAAGCCAGGATGTATTGGCAGCTTCCTCTCAAGCTTGAAGCAAGAAAGAAGGGAACTGAGGAGCCAAAGGGTAGAGTTGAAAGGTGAAAAGAAAAAGATAAGGAGTTGTCCAAAACAGAGCAGTGGCAGGAGGGTAAGAGAAGGCAAAGGCCTTCATTCAGTGGGTGTTTGCTTAGAGGTGGCTCCCTGATGTCTCTGTTGGGTGAACAACTCTGAGGAGTTTAGGGCTAGGACATGGATTTAAAAAAGTGTTGGAATGCCTGCAGATCCAAGTGCTTATTCCATAACACCTTCAGTTGGGCCAACCCTTGGTTTAGGGGTATGAAGGGATGAAAAACAGCTGCAAAACCCAGTTGCATCATTTCAGACTTTTCTTACAATCAACATTTTGAAACTCCCTGGCAAATATTTCTGGTTGTATCTCGTTTTTCGGAACGCTGATGGTTGTGACCTGTCCCTTGTGACCAGAAGGTTTGTAGCCACACTGGCACTGAGGCTCTGCCACAGCAGTGCAGCACGAGACAGCTGAGTATTTGGGGGGAAAGATCTTTCTCCTGCAGTCTTCCAGTGACTGTGGAGGTGAAAGAAAACCCAGTGCCTTGCCTTTCATAGCGTGGTGGGTGTTACTAAAGCCTCGGTGCTGCTTCGCCATCGTCACTGAACTTCTGAGTCAGGAGAAATCAGGAGTGGGAAAGTCAACAAGTAAGATCAAGTTCCCTGAGTAAATAAAAAGTATGTGCTTATCAGCAGAGATCTTCCACAAGTGTGTGCAGCTCAAAGCACGGGCAGGATGTCTCACCAGGTGACAGCTGTAGGAAAAGGAAAATGGAAAACAATTGGCATCATTCTCCATTCATCTGTCACTGATAAATTTGTCAGTCTCTCCCAACGTACCCTTTGTTGTCACTTCATCACTTTCAAAGCTATAAAAGTTGTATAATGGACATCATTGTAGACTTGGATGATAAGGAGAGGGAAGGCAAACTTTGTTTCTGCCCCGGAGCCAGTGGAAGTGTCAGAAAAGTCTGGGTGTTTATTAGCTGGGGCTTGAGATGCCCAAGAGAAGGTCGTGGGTTTCTGAGGACTGGGACAATCTTGCTTTCCACGAGGTGTTGTTGGAAAAGAATTGATTTGAGGGGGCTTTGAGATGTTCTGGAAAGTTTTAATTCGACAAAGGTGAAAACGGTCTGCGGGAATGGATTCATTTTCCTTTGAAGGGTTGAACTTGGAACAATAATGTGTCTTCACCACAAACAGAAAACACAGTCTTGAAGCACTGGGAGAGAGGAGGAGCTTTGTGAAAATGCTTTTGGATGGACTTGAGGGGGTTGAACTAGATGAAATCTGTCGGGTTGCAGCCTATGACAAATACTGAGTGTACAGTTCGGGGCTTATTTTATCCAGGTACCTCTAGCACAGTCTCAGTCAAAAGATTAGGGAGATATCAAGGTGATACTTGGTGTTTACTTGATGTTCAAGAAGAAATTTCAGATTTTAGTCTCATGCCACAGTGAAAAGGGGAAATATGAAATAATTTTTCACTGCTCATTAAAACAGTCTCTCTGAAAATGACAAAGCAGCCTTCCCGTTTCTCCCCTGACACCTCTGATAATACAATGAGATCACCACTTTGTCTTTTTTCCTGTTATCCATTTGGATAATTGTGAGAGTTGTAGAAAAATGCAGGGGAAAAAAAAAAATATCCCGTGGGGGTTGGCATGATTTAACATAAGAAAACTCCAGCAAACAAGGCCAGTCTTTTCAAGCGTGGTTACCTAAAATTTGGTGTTTTTTTTTTTTTTTAATATATGAATTGTCATCTTAATTAGAAATTCTTTTGAGGTACAGACTATCTCTGTTGTCTTTTGAAGTTGGTACTGGGCTTTTCTGCTAACTGGGCTGTTTATCAGGGTTTTTAACGAGGGGTAAGATAACTAATACTGGGATCAAAGTGACCCCAGTTTGGCTCTGAGCTGACAGGGGAGGGCACTGGGACTGTCTGGGAGCAGTCATAGAAATTGGAGATAAAAAATAAAATTTTAGTGTTTTGCAAGCATTCAAAAAAGAAATTAGACCATGAGTGGAGCCTGTGATTGAAGTACCTTTGTTGAGATCTTTATAATGGGGCCAGAGGATGCATTTTAAGGAGTTATTTTATTTAAGAGTGCCAAAAAAAGGAGGAGTAGCGAGAATATGACTGTGAAACCTGTTCTGCTGTGGGCACTGAGCAGAATTGCTGTCCTGGTCATTCCAGAGGACGCAATTATTCCCCAGAGCTTCCTATTGCTCTGGAGCAATACAGAGCACATGTGATAACCTCCTCCCTAAAAATCCCTCCCTTACATTGTATGGCTTCAACACTGTGGGGCGTGGTTTTAATAACCTCTGATGTTCCCTGTGTTCACACTACAAATGCACTTACACAAAGCAATTACAGAATCCTGGAATCCAACCTAAATTCAAGGTTTGGGTTGGAAGGGACCTTAAAGATCATCTCGTTCCAACCCCCTCCCATGGGCAAAGACACCTTCCACTAGCCCCGGTTGCTCCAAGTCCAATCCAGCCTGGTCTTGGACACTTCCAGGGATCCAGGGGCAGCCACAGATGTCACAGGGAAAAATTCCTTCCCACTATCCCATCCAACCCTCCCTCTGGCACTTGGAAGCCATTCCCTGTGTCCTGTCACTCCAAAACACCACCAGAACCATCACTTTGAGTTTTTGAGGGTATTTTACTTAAGCTAAATAGGCATTTTCAGTGTATCTCTCTTTTGTCCTTTTTTAGGATGTGAAGTGTTTTTGAGGGTATTTTATTTAAGCTAAAGAGACATTTTCAATGTAGCTCTCTTTTGTCCTTTTTTAGGATGTGAAGTGTAAAGCTGACAGAGTGGCAGTGGCAGATCAGCGGGAAGCAGAGGAGCAGCTCCCAGAAAACGTGCGTGTGTGTTCAGGACAATCAGTGTGTGTTTCTGTCAGCCAGAAAGGGGTGTTCCGAGGGCTGCACCTGGTTGAAGGCTGAGTGATTAATCAGGGGAAGGGGAGACGTTAAAATAATTTTACAGGTGGAAACTTAAAAAATTACTGCTTCTTTTCCAATGTGTGGAAATCGCTTGTTTTCCTCCTGTTGATTTTGAGGATTTAGTAAGGTATGATAATGAGCAGCTAATGGTGATACCCACACGTTTCTGGGTCTGATAACTGATGTCTCTTGGTGCTGCTTTGCTTTCAGGTCCTCAGCCAGCTCAAGCAATCCAAATCTTCCACAAAAGTGAGCTTGCAGGAGATCCCCCTGGAGCCAACACCTTCTTACCTCTCTCCAGAGACAGAAGTCACCAGCCATGGTACGAACCAGTGATTTGTTCCACCAGCAGAGGGTAGTTTTAGTACCCTAACCCAGGGTGGATGTTTTCGTTTTCTTTGCCAGATACATTTTGCTCTGTTTTTCTTTTTTTTTTTCTTGGAACATCCAATGACCTACTTTTTATAAAGTGATTGTATTTTTCTCCCGTTTTGCAGTTTTTGAGAGCTCGAAGGTGCCTTTGTTTGTTTTTCTTGACTTTTACATACAAATGTGGTGTTCCTCTTTTTGAGATAACACAACCTGGGACATGCTGTCCATTCCATGGTGCTGGAATATGGTCTTATCTGTGCTGCATCTGGATCCCTTGCCATCATGACTTGAATTGTATAGGCTATAACTGAATTAAATGTGCTCCCAGGCTTTTACTCTGACTATTTCCTCCCAGAACTGGAGTTGTTCTCATTTAGGGACCTCAGAAGTGACTCAGAGCAGTCCCCTGGTTCAATTAAGGTGAAGAGCCAAATCTGAGCTCATTAGTCGTTGGCGTACGATTCTTTTGGGGGTTTTTAATTTTCTTATTGTATCGTGTGACTCATTTCTTTACCTTTTCATGTTCTTAGGTGTCTTTCCACCCGTACCACCTGTGGATCCAGCGACGTGTCCCATTGCTCCAGGGCAGGAGATGACCATCGAAATCTCTAAGGGCCGGTCGGGGCTGGGGCTCAGCATCGTCGGGGGGAAAGACACTCCACTGGTGAGTTCCTGTTCATCTCATTTTTGCTGTCTCTTTTAAAGATTGGCAGACAAAGACAAAATAAACGTGGAAAACAAAAATGCCCTTAATTGTTCTAGTGAATTGTTCAGGACAGGGAGGGCAAACCAACAACTTTAATCTCCAGCAATAAATTGATCATTTTGCCTCGTATTGGATCAGTTGTTGTCCCTGTTTAGACTGAAAGGCTTGTGTTTCACTAATGCTTTCTGTTAGGGCCAAGGGTTACAAGTGGAAAATTCTTGTATTTAACCATTGGTAATTAAGTGTTGCAAGCAGGTAAGTTATCCAGGATGGTTGGCCTAGAAATTAATGTTGCAGAGACAGAGCTGCTTCAGCAAGGTTGCCACCTCTGTCTGCAGAGCAGAACTGCTCAGTAGCTGTTTAAACAAACTGATTTATCTGCTTGACAGCAAAAGCCCTTGCTGACCAGAGGTAAAACAAAGGTAATCTTCTGTTGTTCTCTGTGTCTTTTGGCTTAGTCTGCCTCTTGGATATTCTGTTACTACAAAAAAATCTCCAAGTGAATTAAAACGTATCAATTCAAGTGTGAGCTCAGCAAGTTAGTGATGCTAAAGCCTTTTCTGCCTCTGCTCTTGCTGGTTCCTCTCCACTTGCCATTTCAGAAGTGTCATGCTGCAGCGTAAGAGAATGCCAGATTAGGTTGTTTTAAATGTCAAATTCAGTTCTTTCAGTAAACAATTCTGCTGCAGAGGGGTCTCCTGAATCCCCTGCCAGAGGCACTTCAGGCAGTGGAGCGGCTCTGGCACATGCAGTTGTTCCTCAAAATATCATAGTGGTGCATCGTTAAGCGAGGATGTGCAGTGACTGTCAGGAGGTACAGATAATTCAGATAATTGCAGTGTAGCAGTCCTCTCCCAGGGCAAGGAAAAAGAAGGAAAACAGTAGAAAGAAGACAGGAAGAAGTTCAGCTTTTGGTCCCATTTGTCCCAGTCTGTAGTTAAGCAGTGTTGGGATGAATTGCTCTGTTTCACATGGAGATGGATCTGAGTTGTTGTGAAGGTCTTCGCTCTCTCCAGCCGTGCAGTTTTGTCCCCAGTCCGTATTTTTAGTCAAGCTCCTCAGCACTGAGTAAATTCAAATAAGTTGCTCAGTGTTAGTCATCTCCCTGCTTTTTCATTTAGCTGGAATTTGGAAATAATGCGTGGTAGTCTGTCAGACACAATATGGTGCTTGTCTTTCATGAGATTTTAATATAAATAAATGAGAATTGTAAATAACTGCTTTACAGAGCAGATGAGAAAAATGCAAAGGGTTTGATTCTTTAAATTGAGTAAATGGTTTTGGTTAAGTGTTGTACTTTCATTAGTTTGTTCATTAAAGTGTCCTCCTAGGAGTTGGTTTTAAAGATCTATGCACTTGAGTGCAGTAACTGAAACCATAAAGGAGGGAGGTCCAAATTCCCACTTTTCTGATCCTTGACTTACAGGACTTACTAAAACAAGTCTCTGTTTCTTTGTATTTCTCTGAATCTGCTCACTCGAAGGCAAGAAATGGTGTTTCATAGAAAAGAAGTTGCTCTTGGGAAACCACAGTTTAATCTGCTCATTTGCCACATGCAGAGACCCTCTCTGGGATTCTCCATGACTTGATTATCCAGAGTGGTCCATGCAAACCTTTCTCTTCAGGGCAGACGCTCTGGTTTGTGTCCTCAGTGGGATCCCAGAATCGTGGAAGAGTTTGGCTCGGAAGGGACCTTAAAGATCATCCAGTTCCAACCCCCTGCCACGGGCAGGGAACCTCCCATTGCTCTGCTTTGTGCTTTTGATCTCCCCCAGATTACTTTTCTTTTTGCCATGAAGTCAGAAAACCTTTTGTAAAGAGTTGAACTGAAGTTCAAGTGATATTAATAATGAGGACTAAAAGCAAATAGTGCTCAGGGCTGTAGGAGAATGTCTGTCCTGCTGAGTTTCATGGTTTGGAGAGGAAATGTAACCAAGCAGGTACGTGGAGCTGAGTGATGCGTCTGTCTTGCTCTCTGACTTTTATTTTTAACTCAGTTACATAGGTGGACATCTTTGGTATTTTAAAAAAGGCAAAATTAAAGAATTTCATCCATTCTGAAGGTGTCGTCATGTGGCAGAAATTGTGTCCAAGACCCACTGCTTGCTGCAGTGCAGAGAAATTGGAGGGAAGCTGTGATTGGCTTCAGCAGTTTGGAGTTTGGGTTTTTAGCTATTTTTGAATTGTCAGATCAAAGTTAAAAGGAGTGGGAATTTATAGCCCATCTCTGCAGGCACAAAGCAGGGGTGTCTTTGGTACTCTTGGAGTTCCCGTGACACACACAGAGGTCAGATGGAGTGATGGGACCATGGAAAAAATGCTTCATCCAGGCAGGGAAAAGGCTTGGCAGAACAGGGAGCAGGAGCAGTGTCTGTGCTGCACGAGCTTTTCCTTTCACTTTTTCTTCCTCTGAGAAAACAAGACACCCATTTCTTCCTCCTTTTTCTACTGAGTTCTCTTTATTTCATACCTGCACAGGTGTGTGAGTGCCTACAAAAGCACGAAGGGTACGAATCCCAGTTTCTGGGATCTCTAAAGTAATTTATCAATATGGGGGAAACCCTCAGAACTTGTCAAATCTAAGGTGGACATGGCAAGAGCATAACGGGTATTAAAATGCACTTGATCTGAAAAAGCTGAGTGCTGGTGCTCAGCAGCAGCAGCTCACATGGGATGGCAAAGCTCTCTTGGAATATTTTATATCTTTCTTGAGCACAAGATGTACAGGGCCAGCTTTTGGAATAATAAATCCGGCAGCTGGGGACAGACTGCTTGGAAATGAAATATCGAGTGCAACTTTTAAGGCATAACCTCCGGAATCTCATCAGGAATCACCAAGCAGAGGCTTGGAAAAAATACAGCCTGTGAGCAGGGAGGTTAATTTGTTCCGGAGGCTGGAAAGTGATGTCTTAACCCCTGTGCAGTGTGTTTGGGTGGGGAGATGGCCATCCCATTAAACTCAGAGCCCTCTCCAGTTGCAGATATTCCAGGTGAAGGACCAGGGAGCAGGAGAGCATCAGCTGGAGGGATGTGTGTGTAGGAAAGACGTGGGGAAGGGAGGATTGTCCTTGAGAGTTGTCCCCATGTTATTGATCTTCAGACTGCTTCAGCCCTTCAGTGGTTTTATTTCATTTTACTCCAGGCATTGATATTTTTCGATATTTTTTTTTTCCTCCTTTCTCTTTCATTTCACCTTCCCACGTGCCCCTGAGAGAGCACAGCACATGGCCTGTGCTTTAGAGCAATTAAAGTGCAGAGTGGAGCTGGCTGAAGCACAGGGGCCTTCAGTTTGGGAGGAGATTTTTTTTTTTTGCCTTGGTTGTAGTCCAATCCAACTTGTAAAAGTAACCTCAGAGTGAGAATTCAAAATAGCAAAAAAAAAACAAACAAAAAAAAGAATTGTTTTCAGAAACATCCCAAAATGAGGTTTGCTGCTCCCTGGGACCCCTCCTGCCTTCCCGTCCCCCTGGAATTTGGTATAAATGCTTGTCAGCCCCACCAGTGGAAAGAGCAGCCACAAAGCTGACAGGGGTGTCACTGTCACCTGGCAGCTGCTGGTGCTCCAGGCATGGGATGCCCGGGATGCTGGGCAGGATCCTTGGGCCTGCCTGGACTTTTAGTTCCATGTGGGGTTCAGCTTCAGATTTGGGCATAGGTGGCAGCAAGGCAGTGCTGGTGTGGCCAGCTGTCCCCAGCTGTCCCCAGCTGTCCCAGCACTGCACAGCCCTGCAGAGCCGGGACAAACAACCAGCCCTGTGGGATGCAGGGTGTCGGGCTGGAGCATTGGACAGTCCAGTTATCCACCATAAATTTAGGGAATGCTCCGTAGTTATTCTGCTTTCCATTCATTGCATTCTGTGTAAGTTGTTTCAAGGCAGGCAATTTAGTTTCGAGTTATGGGTATTTTCCTCTGAAACTGTTTTGCCGGAAAGTTCCAAAGAGATTTTTGTCTTAAATCCTCAGGGAACAGGGCATCAAGGAAATGTTTGAAAAGGTGTCCTGGCACTCCTCTGGATGGCATGTGGGGTTTGCCCAGAGAAGCTGTGGTTGCCCCATCCCTGCAGGTGTCCAAGGCCAGGTTTGATGGCACTTCGAGCAGCCTGGGATAGTGGAATGTGTCCCTGCCCATGGCAAAGGGTGGAACGAGTTGGACTTTAAGGTCTCTTCCAACTCAAACCATTCCATGATTCTCTGCAATCCAGACCCCATTATCACCCCGGGATGGGTGAATGCTGCTGTGTCTTGTCCACTTCACAACTGGGAATGAGCCATTTTCTACGAACAAGGATTGTATTCTTTAAGAATCTCTTTAAGATACAAAGATTTTCTTAGCAAGGGGGGAGCCCTGTTTTGCTCCCAACTGAATAATTTAGTGATGGTTGAGTTGATTACTGGTAGATATTGACTTTATCTTTGCTGCCTGGGTGATTAAGATGCTCAGAGGAGCCGTTTCCAGGCTGGTACAGGGATGTTCCCTCCAGGCAGCGTTAGAGAACCTGGAGGAGGTTCTCTAACCCTGCCTGGAGGGAGGGAGGGAGGGAGAAATGCTCAGAGGCTCAGCTGGGACTGGAAATGACAACTCAGTGCTGGAGAGGCACCTCTGATTGGAAAGGAGTGTGCAGAAGGTAACCCAGAGCCCTCTTAGAGTGGGTGGGAGGTGCTCACTGTCTGAACCTTACACAGAGGGGGTAAAAAACACACTTTATCCTGTGTCTTTTTGTTGAAAACAGCAACAAACCCCTTCTGCAGGATATTTTATGCCGGGTTGTCTACTTTGTATTTGATGCGTTTTCTTTTTGTGCTTTTGCTTTCAGCTGGCTTTAACAGAAAGCATTTCTAAGGCAATGAACAAACTCTCAGGTACCACATCAGTAAAATAAAGCGATCCACAAAGCCAGGGATCAGAACACTTCAGCAGTGCTGGGAAAACGAACAGGATATGCTTGTGCTCAGCTAACAGGGCTTGGTGTGAGAACTTGTAACTCTGGGGTTGGGGAGGAAAAAGCTGTTCCAACCATGTGGGTCAGCCCAGAAGGTTTTCTGGCTCACGATGAAGCCGGGCATGGGGGGGATGCAGCTTGACAGAAGAATATTTCCATTCGTTCCATCAGTCCAGGTGAGTCAGACCTCGAACAAACCCCATTCCTTAAGGAAGGGTGAGGGAATAATCAAGAAAACTGTGACTTGGAGCAGGTTGTTCCTAGACCAAAGCCAAGCCTAAGAGCTCTGCTGTGTGCCGTGCCACAGTCAGCCAGCAGTGGGGACCTACCTAAGTGTGACTTCTGTGTCCCTAAACAAGCAGGTTCTCCCTTGGCTGAGCTTTTATCCCTCCCACTTCAGTTTTATTTCGATTCAGGCAGAAATATCTTCATCAGGTATAGACAGCTGATGTCTGAGAGGTTCTGTGGACAGTCATCAAAGGCAGCTTAGACTGAAACTGTTGTAGTGAAACATGCTTGCCTCCTGACTCCAAATGAAAAGGGAGATATTGGCCTTGGGAGGGCTCCTGCAATATATTGGCTATGGATGCTCTTGCTGTTAAATCTACCACACAGCGAATGGAACAATAGAGTGAAAAATGGGAATAGGAGTCCTGAGTTTTTAATCGTGGCTTGGGTATTGTAGAGGAAAAGTTTGTGGTTGAGGGAGAGGGGAAAAAAGAAACGCAATCTCTTCTGAACCAACATTTATAAAGCAGGAGGCAATTTACTGACAGAGCGGTAAATGCAGTTAGCTTGCAATTGTGAGAAATGGTTTGAGTCCTGCCTGGATGAGGTTAAAATGAAGGTGGTGGATCCATCATCGTTCCAGAAGGACGTTAGCTTACAGGAGCATGACAAACCCAAACCGCTTTGTACATGAGTTATCACAAAAGGGAATTAGGGCACTACGTTTTGCAAATCATGTCTCTGATGGCTCTTTGGCAAGGATTTAGCCAGCAGCGTGGCTTGCCTGGGGAGCAGCGCCTTGCTTGAAGGAGCTGGTGTCTTCCAGGAATGGAAATCAACCCTAAAATTGAAGCTGACAATGTACAGAAGCAGTAGGACCTGTCAGGATGGACTTGAGGAGCATCCTGGGTTTTGGCTTCCCGTGTCCTGCACCCTCAGGATCTCATGCATTCTTTATAACCTGGGCTATGCACTGTGCACTGAAAACTTTCCTTTTTCTTTCTTTTTTTTTTTTTTCTTTTAATTTAATAAAATAATGAGAGTGGGAGAGTTAAGGTTTTAATATGTCATTCCGTGTTTTATTATTCCCCCTAAAATGAGCATGTATACTTTTTGAAAAAGTTTGGTTTGCTTTGGCATGTGATTCACAGGAACATAGCTCTATCATTCTGACTTAAGTCATATATTTTTACACTAAACATCTTATTACCTTAGTTTTATTATTTCAGAATCAAAGGAGAGCTCGCAAATGTCTATGACTGCAGAGCGAAGGAATGTTAATGAATAGTGCCATTGAATTTTCAGGTTTTAGCTTTTCTGATCTTAGAGAATATAACTGTAAGCAAAAATATTATGCAAGCTGAATAAAATTTAAATAAATAGGGACCAGATGTAACTATAGGGGCCTATAAAATGTAATACAAATACTATCCACTTCCTTAAAATAAATCTGTATTTTAGTATGAAAAATTATATTCATATTGATATTGTGGATTAATCTTTTTTATGAAAGTTGGCAAGTGAACACCGTCCCTTGCAAGGGCTTGTTCTCAAATGGGAAACAGACCTTTTGTTCTGACCTTGAGCGGAGCTGTTTCTGGGGCTCGTGCGATGTAAAGCATTTTTACATTAACACGGTAATACATTTTTACATTCTACAGCCTGTTTTACTACAGTAGTGTTTGGCTTGGGCTTTTGGGTGCCTGTTAATGGTTTGTGAACACCAGGAGTGGCAAAGGATGGGAGTGCTGGAAGGAGGGGTCGAGCAGCACAATGCGTTTGATAAACCCCTTGGAGAAGTCAAGTGATTTGCTTGGGCTTGGCCTTCAGCTTTCCTTGCTGGGCCCTTCTCTTTTAGATTCCATTTAGATCTGCAAATGGAAGATCACGGATCGTAATGTAACTGTTGTCGTTTCCTCTGCCTACAAGTGCCCAGCAGCTGGATTTATTTTAACTGCTGAGAGGGTCTTTGGTGGGGCCAGTTCTCCAGCGAAACTCACTGTGCAACCAGTTGATTTCTGCTTGATCTGTGAAAATGAAATGGCAGTTTTACAACTCTGGACAAAGCATTGCAGAAGTTGAAAAGGAAATAACTGCTGTTATTGTACTCACCCTGGGAAAGAGATAAATCTGTAATCCTGCACTCAGCAAAACCCCTTGCAGTGTTATTATCTGTAATAATGCTAATTTAGTGTAACTTTTGTAGGAAATTAGTTGGGAATGGGTGATGTTAGCTTAGGGAAAACACAACTTGTCAACTGAATTGGAAAATGTCTTTTCCTGAGCGTTGTTTTGTATGCAGTTGACTTTTTGTGTTCCTCAGGAAAGTGCTCTAGTCCATGCAGAAAGCTTCGTTTCCTACACCATTATGTAATTATGGTCATTCATGCTCCTAACTGGAGACCAAACTGAAAATTCAGGTTATTTCAGCAGTTTGCCCTGTTTTCTAGCATTGCCCAGTCACAGAAGTTCTCAAAAATGGGGAAAGGCCTTAAAGTGAGGGGAGGTGAGTTTAGATTGGATATTGGGAAGAAATTCTTCCCTGTGAGGTGGCACAGGTTGCCCAGAGAAGCTGTGGCTGCCCCTGGATCCCTGGAAGTGTCCAAGGACAGGTTGGACGGGGCTTGGAGCAACCTGGGCTGGTGGAAGGTGTCCCTGCCCGTGGCAGGGGGTGGCACTGGATGGGCTTTGAGGTCCCTTCCAACCCAAACCGTTCTGGGATTCTGGGATAACGTTCCCTTGGTCCAGGACAAATCCTGGCAATGCTTTGGTGGTTGACGTAGCCTTGGGTCTGAATTCTACTCTCTGAATTGTTTTGGGGATGTTTCTGTCTAACTATTGCCACCTTAAGATGGACATCCTGGGAAACGTGATCTGGGATTTTTCAAAAAACTCGTTTCTTGCCGGATTCCTTAAGCAGGGTTCTTCTGATCATTGCAGCCCTCTGTGTGTAGTGGTTCATCTGCCTGCTGGGGAATACCTTTGGTCCTACCACAGTAATGGCTGCACAATAATGACTGAAATAAAGCAGAGTAAAGATAAACTCCAAGCCAGGTTGAGTTCAGTTAAAGCAATGGCTTGTTGTGAAGGAGCTGCAGTGGTGCAGGACTGTTCTGTACTTTGCAAGAAACCTCTTTACCAAAATCTGGACCTTTTTCCTTGTCAGATCCAGCCAACACTGGGTATGGGGGGGATTTCCCTCCTCCAACTCTTTTGAAATCACCCCTCTTACATACTGCTTCCCCCTTACCACGTGATAGACCTTCATCAAATAATCTTGGTCCTTGATGACTGGGCCTCCTTCATGTCCTGTGTCCTTTTCGTCCCTCCCCGTGTGTTCCCAGCATTCCCAATAGCGGCGTGGGGGGTGTTTTTCGGGGGCTTTTCAGCCAAAAGCTGCTGCTTGTGCTGCTGAGGAACAGCTGCACGGGAGGGATGAAACACTAGAGAGACTGACTCAGAAGCCATAAACTTGCAGAAGACACAAGCCTCGAGCCAACCGCCTTGGGAGGCTTTCCCACCACGGTTTGCGCTCCCGCAGGTTTTTTAAGGATTGCTCTGTCCATGATTTTCCTGACTGGGGTGCTGAGTTTACCACCTGGGTCCCAAAGGCTCACTCGGGGCAGTGCTCTGTGGGCATTGCCTGGGCTCTCTGCCATCCCAGCCCTTGACATTTAAGATACAAAGATTAAGCTATCGGTCTTACTGAGTTTAATTCTCAGCCTTAGCGTGTCTGTCTGTGCTCTTTGCTGAGGGGTGAGCGGGATATTCTGCCCCCTGACAGGTCTCTGAAGTTGGAATAAATCAAGCAGAAAAAACATCCGCAGCTTAGGGAGTGGAGCTGAGATCCAGTTCCCCAGGATTTCAGGGCTCTTCCCTCTTTGGATCAAAGGCAGTGCCATGGAGATCATGCTGTGCACACTGTCCAGGCTGTGTTTTCTGTAGGTGGGTTCCCAGGCTGGGTGCTGATTTCTCTAAGGTTGCTTTGCCCTCGCTCTTCAGTGGTTGTTCGCCCTGCGCCGACTTTGCTCTTCAAGGTTTGGAACCCTCCTGCTTCTCTGCCTTGATTTCCACAGCCCACACCTTGTTTGGTTGGAGGCAACATGAGGGTTGTCCCTCCTGTGCCTTCCCTTTGCCCAACACCACTGTGCAGTCCTGGTGACGCTCTTGGTGAGGGCTGTAGCTGTCCCACAGCTCAACCCTGAGCCCTAAAAGATACCCCGTGTGGCAGGTTTAGGGAGCATTTCTGCCCCTTGCCAGATTTGGTGAGTGTTGTATCCACCCCAGGGATGTTTTTTGCCATGTCTGGGAACTGTTCTGCCTTGCAGTGCCTTATCAGTGTATTCAGCTTCATTTCCTTGGCCCTTCAGTATAAACATTATTCAGCCCAGGATGGCAACCTGTAGCAGACAAATTTCCTTCAGCTCATTCTTTTGGAGAGAAACCTCTGTTTTCATGGTTGGACAGTCTCAGTTTACACCTGTGGACTTTGTTTAGCAGAAAGAAAAGCTGTTTACATGCCCTGGCCTGTGTTCTGCGTCCTTCTGTCCCGTCCAAGAACTGCTCAGCTCTGCATTAAGTCCCCATTTGTGTCATGGTCCCAGACTGTTCTTTGTCAAAATATACAAAGATTAAAGCTCCAGTTTGTTGAATGGATTTGTAAACTTTATGAACGATGTGCTTTCAGCAGCTGGATATCTTTTTTAAAACAACTGTATTCTTGATACCAGAGTGTTTTTATTTCCCCCTTCTGCATGAACAGTTTTCATGACTCTGCCAAGCCATAATCTATATGGAACTGGTGGTGAAAGGAGATGGGGAGGGATGGGAGTGAAAATCTGTCCAGAGCCACTGTGAGTTCACCATCTCGAGCTGAACACTGACACCACTTTCCCTTCCTCCCTCTGGATTGATTGATTTTGAGCTATTTAGGCCTTGACTTCCAGAGATAGCGAGCACACGCTGCATTTGAAGCCAGTGAGCAGGAGCTGCAGATGTCCAGGAACCAAAACCTACCCTTTAAATGAATGTGTGTTGTTGTAGTCGTGAGAGATCCTATTTTTTTTCAGATGAGGCACTGAGAGGGGTGTTAAAGCTTCAATCCCTGCCTGTCAATAGAGTCATTACAGATCAGAGCTCGGTTAGGTGGCTGGGCTATGGTATTGCATCTCATTACTGCAGAAACTTCTTTAAAATACTGATTTGATTAAAAATGTTCAATAGCATCAGTAGTTTGGTTTTAGAGATTTGTCATGGATGATCAAAGCTGACAGAGTCTCATTCAGATCCCACTAGATCCAGTGGGAAAAAAAAATCCTTCTGCATTAAATGTGCTTTGAGCTGAACCCAGAAGTGTCAGAGCAAAGAGGTCTGTTTGCCATAGGTTATACGCTAAGGAAAAATAAGGCTGATATTTATGCTTCTGGACTATTTAAGAAACCTTAGAGTGCCTCATGGACATGTTGCTTCGTTCTGGTTTTAATCGATTCGATCAGCCTTGTTCAACAGCACCACTTTAAAACAAACCTGCTTAAGAAAAACAGTGTTTTGGCAGGTCAGCAAGATGTTTCCTTCTCCTGGTAGGCACAGACAGAGCAGGAATGTACCTTTTCATGCCATATGTATTTTTAGTTCTAGGTCTGGCTTCTAACACGTGCAGGAACCGCGGGGTAACGCTGAATTGTTGCCTTTTCCAATAGATGATGCTGATTATTTGGGTCAATAACATTTGGTGGTTCCTGAGCATGAGCCTTGGGAATGTGCAGGTTTACATTTAATAATGCAGTGCTGGGAAAAGCCAGTGACTCCGGGTTGTTGACCACTTTTAAAACAGCCACAGATGGAAAACAAGCCCAAAGAAATGCGATTGAAAACTCCTTGCTCGGAGGTCGGGAAATATGAGATTAAATACGATCTGAAAGTGTTTCATTTGGCCGTCTTGTGTGCGTGCCCAGTCTGCTGTTCCGTGGTCACATTGCCAGTTTTCTGCTGACCCTCAGGGTCACCCTGCCCTGGTGTATCCCACGTGGGTGATGCTGCCTTAACCAGCTTGTTAATATTTTGTCTTATCTCAGTGGCCACTTCTAAATGTCTCTGTAGAAACACAGAACGGTTCGGGTTGGAAGGGACCAAGGGCACGGCACGATGAGCATCTCATCCACCAACACTCCCCATCCTTCTCCTCAGGGCTTCTCTCAATCATCACGGCTTCCTGAAGTGTTTCAAAAACTAAAAGCAAAACATGCAGTGGAATAATCCACAGGCTCATCTTTTCCTCAAAGTTACCCCTGATCAGCCTCAGGTGAAAAAAATACACGTCACTGTCACCTCCCAGCGTTCACCCAGGCAAAAGTCTCCTGTGTTGGCTTAGGGTTACGCTCTCGGTTTCAAAACAAAGGTAACCCTCAAAAAAAAAAAAAAAAGGAAAAACAACCCCCAAACCAACCAACCCAAAACTCACAACAATCCAAACCCCACAGCTGAGAAGGTCCAAGACACATAGCAGAGGATTTTGGCAGTGCTGCTGGGATGGGCTTGCACGTGTCGTTCCACTCCAGTAGCATCCGTTGCTTCGGTTATTGCAAGAAAACCCTGCAGTTGCCAATGGTGTGTGTAGATATATAGTTTTTTTTAATCGAACCATTCTTTTGGTTTTTCTTAATCACCTTGGTACACAGGTGTTCTGCCTTCATTTATGTTCAGCTTTGAGGCTGTGTCACTGAGGAGAGGAGCAGGTTGTGCCTGGTGGAGAGCCCCATCCTGATG
The DNA here is from genome assembly GCA_013396735.1 of Grallaria varia. NCBI lineage: Eukaryota > Metazoa > Chordata > Aves > Passeriformes > Formicariidae > Grallaria > Grallaria varia. The sequence goes on along the minus strand of VWZG01009358.1, from coordinate 845,321 downwards.
GCTGAAGTGCTGTAGCAGGATGGTCACCTTTTTTTTTTTTTTCAGGAGCAAAAAAAAAAACAAACAAAAAAGCAAGAAACAAACCAGAACAATGCAAAGGGAAAGCACCAGTGAGAGAACAGTATGTTCTTTGTAATGCTTTTTCTTTGGGGACATCTATTGCTGGCAATAAGATTAAATCACTGAAACCTTCCCTGAAGCTACATCTGCCACTGCCTACATTTTCCAGCCTCAGTAATAAACTAACATTTGCCATTGTTCCTTTCTTCTGGATTTCATTTCTTACAGATTTAACCAGCACTATTTACCACAAGGCATTCAGCTCTTGCTTAAAGCCGAGATCTATGCCAAGTCCCTAAAAATATTCATAGCTCCAAAGAATCTGGTTTTAAATAATATCATTAAAAGTAGACAATATTAATACAACAGTTCACGCTGAGTTCATGTGCTGCTGGTGCCAACGTATAAAAATGATGGAAGAAGCTCAAGACAAGACTACCCTGAAGTGGTGAACAAAATCCTTTGCACGTTTTTGCTGACTTCCCATGTTTTGATTAGAGGAGTCATTTTCTTATCCCAAAATACTAAAAATAAAATAAGAACTGTCTGTGTGACAGTCTTGCTTTTCCTATCACGGGGTGCTGTACCTCCCTGCAGGTGTGGGGAGTGTGGGGTGGGCTGTGGCTAACGGGTTATGGGGTGTTTGAGACAGAGGATTCACACCTCCCTCTTCTTCCCACAGGATGCCATAGTGATCCATGAAGTTTATGAAGAGGGAGCAGCAGCCCGAGATGGCAGACTTTGGGCTGGCGATCAGATTCTGGAGGTAAATGAACTTTCTCTGTGCATGTGCCTGGTTGTGTGTACTCGTGTTCCGTGCACCAGGAGGTTCTTGCAGGGGAAGGACAGGTCTTTGAGCAGGATTCCTACTCGAGGCTTCCTTCCCATCAACAAGAGAGTGCTGAAAAATTCATATTTCCTTATATATTCATATACGCTGAAGGTACAAATTGAGAATTCATTACACTGAATTGAGCAAGGCAGTTCTTGAATTACATAGTTCGGCTGTCATGTCCAATAGCTTAGTATTATTCATCTCTTTAATCTTTCATTGGGAGGCCACTGTTAAAGTATCTCTGCAGTGCCTGCAACCCAAATATTGAGTGGGGACAGCGTGGGGTGAGGAGGAAAGGGGGGATGGAGCATCCCTGTGAGCATCCATCCAGCATCCCTGTGACCATCCCTCCCTGCATCCCTGTGACCATCCCTGTGAGCATCCATCCAGCATCCCTGTGACCTACCCTCCCTGCATCCCTGTGAGCATCCATCCAGCATCCCTGTGACCTACCCTCCCTGCATCCCTGTGAGCATCCATCCAGCATCCCTGTGACCATCCCTCCCAGCATCCCTGTGAGCATTCCTGTGAGCATCCATCCAGCATCCCTGTGGCCATCCCTCCCAGCATCCCTGTGACCATCCATCCAGCATCCCTGTGAGATCCCTCCCAGCATCCATGTGAGCATCCATCCTAGAATCCCTGTGACCATCCCTCCCAGCATCCCACCCTGAGTCCCTGTGAGCATCCATCCTAGAATCCCTGTGAGCATCCCTCCAAGCATCCCTGCAGAAGCTCCCACAGACCACTCTGCATCTATCTGGGGAACACACAAGTGAATAAATATGTTTTCCCCCTCAGCCAAGCCTGGAAAAGGTGGGAGGGAAAGGGTTAAGAGGGAAGTGTTGGTCTACAAATGAGACTTGCGTCAGGCAGGGGTTCAGTGCAGCTGCTCAAAGCTCTGCTGTCAGCTCAGGACAAATTCCCAGCATGGCCATTAAGGCTTCGGTGTGTAGGGTTAGAAAAATAGCGAGGGGCACTTGGGGACTTGTCTTTACAGCTCTTGCACTGAAAATATTTTTGTTAGCGTTCAGGCTGAATGCTGTTCTCGTTTTATAAATAACGGTGTATGAACAGAGCCGGGTAATTAGGGGGTAAAAATGGGGCAGGTTAATTAATTCTTCTCTGGCCAAACAGGAAAGTGCTAATGTTTGTGGGCCATAGTATTGTTATTGTTTCAGCTTTTAATAGCTGTATTAATGAATCAAGAAGATGACTCTGAATTAGGTTCAGATTAGTGTGGTAAAGCACATGTAGATGCCTGCATTGAGAAAAGAGTATCAGTGCAGTATATAAATAAACATGTGCAGAATTAGTACAAACAATATAATTACTATCGACTAGGCCTAATTATCTTAATGTAAAATTAAGTGTGAGTGTAATTTTGCCTATCTAGAAATAGAAATATTTTCATTGCCTTAAAACTTATGGGAGTGGATTAACATCGTATGGTTCTTCTGTTAGAGTTCATGCTGCTTCCTAAAGAGACTTGGTAAATGTTTAAGTATTGATATATTTTAATATTAAGAAACAAAAGATTATTTTGTTGACAGAATATTGGCAGATGCCTTAAAGGGCACCTGTGGATCACGCTTGGCAAAATTAGGAGATTAAGTTTCAAGCTGCAATAGTGGGGTTTTTTAATACTTGAACATTTAAGTAGAACTTCTTGTTGTGTCAGATATTACTAAAACGCTGAAACCTTCTCAGGTTGTGGTAAGGGAAGTGTAACTGGGCACTCCAGGAGCGGTCTGGTGTGCCATCTATTGGAAAAAGAGGGAAATCACCATTTAACACCTCCTGCCCGGGCTTCTCCATGGCCACTTATGTGCTGGATTCCTTCTGTTTTCCTCTCGACGCTGTTGCGCCGCCGGGGCAGGAGGACTCTTGAGCAGCAGGAGAGCTCGAAGGAGCACATCCCACTTTGTGCAGCTGCAGGAGAAAGCACTGTTCGGGACTACAAAGGGTTTGAGGTCAAAAAGGAAGGGGGGAACACCCCCAAAACTGCCGAGGCACAATGTTCTGCTGGTTGGGATTTCCTCCGGGCAGTGGCACGAAGCCCCAAACTCACCCTCCGGAGGAGCTCGGCCCCTCCGGAAAGGGGAGCGCTGGATGAGAGCACCGAGGGGTGTCCATTTGACAAATGGGTGCTGGGAAATCACACCAGGACAGGGCATGATGAAAAGGTTGTTTGTGCTTGTCGTTTGGAAAGCAAACCCCGATTTTTCCAGGTGAACGGGATCGACCTGCGCAACGCCAGCCACGAGGAAGCGATCACGGCGCTCCGGCAGACGCCCCAGAAGGTGCAGCTGGTCGTTTATAGGAACGAAGCGCATTACAAAGACGAAGAAAATTTAGAGATTTTCTCTGTAGATATACAAAAGAAAACGGGCCGAGGGCTGGGGCTCAGCATAGCTGGGAAACGGTAAGAGCGGCTCTGATCCCGCAGCGCTTCCGACGGGGAATTGTTTTGCTCTTTGGCTGTAGCCGTTCCCAATGGAATATGAAATAAAGGGAAAGCTCCGTAAGGAAGAGAATTTGTACCTAAATATCTTCAAGGATGCGCTGGGGCTGTGGTTCTGGCTCCTCTGCCAGGGCAGGGAAGGCTGCTGCTGCTGCCCAGTGTCCCACTCGGAGGGAGCGTGGCCACATCCTCGCTCTTCTAGTGGCATCGGCGCAGCAGTGTCCCCCTGACCATGACTCCTCTTGTTTCAAGAAGGGGGAGAAACCTGCCTGTTTCTAAACACCAGGGTACACCCTTGCAGGTGGATTTGGGAGTTAGATTGAGCTCCTACTCCTCCTCCTTGGGTTCGAAGGGACTGGCGTCAGGGGAGGACGTGGGGCTGAGTTAGCCCCAAATCCTGAGCGGTATCGAGGTGTGGGAGCATGGGGCAGAACCCAAGGCACAGAATCAGTGAGGTCAGAAAACAGCTCCGAGGTCATCAACCTGTGGCAAATCCCCTCCTTCATCTGTCCAGTCATTCCTTGGACACCTCCAGGGACGGTGACTCCACCACCTCCCTGGGCAGCCCCTTCCAATGCCTGACTACCATTTCCGTGAAGAAATTCATCCTGACATCCCACCCAAACCTCCCCTGGCACAACTTGTGGCTGTTCCCTCCTGTCCTGTCCCTTGTTGCCTGGTAAAAGAGGGTGACCTCCACCTGGCTTACCCTCCTTCAGAGGGTGATACAGTGGGAGGTGGCAGCAGCTTCATAAAATGTGACTTTTTGCTGCTCTGTCTCTAAACCATTGCTATTGGATCACTGGAACCAGAGCACTGATAGTTTTGCTCTTTGCTGAAAGAGATTTATGGCACGACACTGGCTCAGTATTGGTGTGTAAGAGTCTTATGGTTGCTCTTCTGTATTGCCAGAACTAATTTACTTTTGCAATTACAAACCATCATGTCATTATCCTGAACTGTATATGGTCAGTAAAGTTTTCACAGCAGTTTTTTACTAGAGTGAGGATGTTTAATCCAGGTGTTGTGAGCAGATTGTGGGTTGGGTAATTAATTTAGCTTATGTAAATTAGCCTGCAGATGGCAATCAGAGTCTCCAACCCTCCCATCTTTGCTTCTGTGCTCAACTTCCAGTGCTGTTGCTGAGTGCTGTGGAGTGGGGATTCCTCCTCAGGGGGAACCCAGTTTCTGAAGTCCATTAAATGACACCCTGGTACAATTCAGAGTGTGAAGTGTCTGAAGGGCACCAAATGCCAGATCTTGGCATTGCAGCTGGCACCAGCTCACATCACAGAACCACGGAATCCATTTAGGTTGGAGAAACCTTCTGAGATTGTTGAGTCCAAACTTTAACCTCACACTGCCAGGTCCACCACTAAACCACGTCCCATGAGATAGTTTAACTCCATCTTCGAGCAATCCTTGCCCTTCTGTTTGTATAAATGGTGTTTTTCATTAATCTTTATGTATCATACAGTCAGAACTAACAGTTCAAATTCAGCATTAAATATAGCATAACATGGTTTTCAAACTCAGCGATTTTTTGCACGGCTGAATGGGGTGTAAAACTTCTTCCTCTGCTCACAGGTTTCTTTTAATGTCTCTTAAATGCAAGTAATCTAAATTGGTCTCCCAAAGAATATTGGATTGTGTAATTAGCCATATGCTTCTTGCATTGTTAGAAATGGAAGTGGAGTGTTTATCTCTGACATTGTTAAAGGAGGAGCTGCAGACCTAGATGGAAGATTAATTCAAGGAGATCAGATTTTGTCTGTAAATGGGGAGGATATGAGAAATGCCTCACAGGAGACTGTTGCCACTACACTTAAGGTGAGTACAGAATACATTTGGAGGTGTTGAATTGCAGTCACGGACACTGTGCAAGGTAATTATCCTGAAGTGCTATTTACCATCCACGGGACAGCTCCGAGTGATTACCGAGACAGGAATTCCATCTGAAATAACTGGGAGGTTCATTTGAAATCACTTCTCCGTGTATTTCTAGGAATTGGATGATATGAAGCAGGAAAACAAAGACACATTTAGTGGTTAGGCATTTATTTGAAAGCGCAACTGTGTATTTCATGTGTTAGGAAAATATTTGGAAACCGGAGAGGCAACACAAACCAGAACTGAAATAAATGGCTTGGCTGCAGCTGTAAAATGACAGCTTAAATCCATTCCTGCACAGCTTTCCATCTTCCTGGAGGGATTTTACACTGAAGTTCTGGGAGAAGTTGCCTTTTTCCATTAAAAAGCACATAGGCAAGAGGGCAGAGGCTGGGATGGCCACGAGTGCCCAGTGCTTGGTCCTTGTGCAGCTCCCAGCCCTGACAGCCTCAGAGGGGCAATGCTGCACATCCATTTCCATTCCAAACTGGTTGGGACTTGGCCAAAAGTTTACCTCTTTCAGAACTGGAATTGGTGATAGGAGGGTATGTTGTTAAGTTGTATCCACGTGGATTGAATTCTCCCTTTTTCTGCAGCTTTTTGCCTCTGAAGGGGTTTTCAAATGTCTGTTAAAGAGTTTGGGGCTTTTTGTTTATTTTTCCTGAGTAATTGGCCATCTGCAGTTTGCCAGTAGGAGGGTCCATACTAAATGCAACAACCAGGATCAACCTAAATCCACTGTTTTATTGTCTTAAGTACAAATGTTCATGCTTTGAGCATTCCTTGTGGTTTTCTTCCTGGACTTGTGCTGCTGAATATAAACATATTCCTCTCCAGGACAGCATGAAATATTATATGTCTCCTTAAATTGTACATCATGTGGCTTGTTGTTTGTTGTTTTTTCCAAGTGTGCCCAAGGCCTGGTGCATCTTGAGCTTGGGAGATTGCGAGCTGGGTCATGGCTGTCATCACGGAAAACATCCCCAAACAGTCAGGTTAGTGACAAATCCCTGCGTATAAAACGGGGCTGGGAGGGGCAGAGCACAGGGATGGTGCTCACCAGGCTCAGCCTTTCCACGGACACTGCTGAGGATGGGAAACAAAATATTTTATCCATGTAATTGTCTGTGCTGAAATGCTGATTAAGTAGGAGAGCTGGTTAACGTGTTTATTGGTTTAAGGAGTGTCTTCCCAAGACACACCAACACTCTGTAGTATCTTTCTCAAATGACAATGCCCAGAAATTTTTTTTTTCAGCCCTGCAAAAGCTTCTTGAATGCATTTCCAGCAGCTGTTTTGTCAATCAAATGGAGTTAATGAAACCAAACTGTGTCTTCGCCTGTCTTAGGGCAGAACCACAGGAGAGCTGCTTTCCTCTCAAAGAAAACACACAGCAATTTCCTGCTTCGCTTGCTTTTCACCTGAAGCGAGGACAGCGATTCATTCTGCAATCAGAGCAGGGCTTTTCCCCCTCTCCCTGTGCCCCCCAGCCCGCCCAGACACCGAGAGGTTGGCCTCAGAGCTGGAGCCTTGCAGGGGAGGCAAGCAAGGCAGAACGACTTCGAAAACTTCCTTTTAATGGATTTTCCTTCCAAAGACCGGCTGTTTTGCCGTTGTATTTAAGCTGTTGGTGTCTCTGTGAGAGACAAACTGTGCATCACAGCAGGGTGTTTGGCATGGGGGATTTTGGCCCCTCTCTGCCCTGGGGTTGGCGGGGAGCTGCACATTGAGGGGCTCCAGGACTGCAGTGCAGAAACATCTGCACTGCATCCAGCTGGCAAGGAGAGATGAAGTACCAGAGGGAAACGACACTGATGGCGTTAAGTGAAGACAGCAGGCAGGTATCACTCTTGTTTTTTTGGCCACCGTGTCGGTGTGAAGCCCCAAGTAAGAGCAACACAATCAAAAAGTGGCAGCTGAAAATTATCCCCCTGGTTTTACCGAGTAAAGCTCGTAGGGGAAAGGGAAGCAAAATGCCACAATATCTAACAAGGGGCGGGGTGAAAAAAATCAGATCGCGCGACGCCATCCCCCTTTTTTGTAGCATAAGAGGCTTTTGCAGGAACCTGGTACTTGCTGTCTTTCTTTTGGGACGAGAAAGTTGAATCTTTGTGATGCAGAGTCATTCAAGAGCCTTCATCTCCCTGCTCCAAAGCAACTCGGTGCTTTTGAGATCTGAGTAAAAGTTTCTCAGCCAAACCTTTCCAAGAGTTATAAAAATCTTGGCAGATGACGCAGCGAATGGGCCTGAGTGATTTGCACAATTGGCCAAGTGCATCCAGAACTTTTGTCCCCCCTTGGCTTTTGCCTTGGTCCATTGTGTACCTTCAGCAGTAGGTTCACCTCTGATGCGTTTAGGGGAAGAAACTCTGCTGTGGATGGAGAAGGAGGGACCAGATCTTTTGTTTTGTACGGCTGGAAAGGTCTGGCCCTCAGTGAAACCTGTCATTCAGATGCGCTTCTTGAATTGATAAATAAGTTTCCTGGAGGGCCAGAGTCTGAAGATAAAGCCAGATAATGAGAGAGGGAAAAGGAGGGCTGGGAATGGCCGACCAAGAAAGGGTAACGTGAGAACGCAGCTCTTTTTGGAGGTTCTGCCTTTGTCACTTGGCATGTTCTTCTGGAAATGAGAGTCAGTTCTTGAGCAGAGGAGCAGGGGCAATGGCAGTATGTTCAACTAAAATAATGGAGCCTGCAGATTTCTGCCTTGTAACGAGGTGGGTGTCAGTGTTACCCCCACCTTGTGGGAAAGAGAAGCTCCTTGGTGTCCTCCTGGGTGACTCGTGCACGCAGGATGGGTCACGGGGAAGATGCCCATCATCTCCCCTTCTCCTCCGGTTTGGGGACACACTGAGAACAGGTGAAAGAGGGCAACAAGCACTCTGGAGCTGACCTGAGCAGCACAGGCATCAGGGGTGCACACAAGGGTGTGGAGCACCGTAGAATCACGTAGGTTGGAGAACACTCTCAAGCTCATGGAGTCCAACCATCCCCCAGCACTGCCTAGGCCACCGCTACCCCGTGTCCCCAAGCACCACATCTGCACATCTTTTAAATCCCTCCAGGGGGTAGTGACTCAACCACCATGGGGAGATTTTGGTAGGTTTCCCCTTGCGTGGCCAACGTTGTGTTTGCAGTCTGGGTTGGCACAGAGTGCGCATGTGCCCGTATGTTGCAGGAGCTGGTTGAAAGTTAACATTTGGGTTTGACTCACAGGGGGGCTTTTTATTTCTTTTGAACTTCAGGCGAGCCAACAGAGCGTCCACAGCCACTTCCACCCCGCTCTCGCTCCGGTCCTCTCCACCTTACAGAACTTTGTCAGCACAAAGAGGTCTTCAGCAGATGTGTCTCAGAGGAGCTCAGGTACAATCTGGGGCAAGCCCGTTCCTCGCTTTACATTTGGGCCCCTTTAAAAGCAAAACTCAACTCCTTGGACCTGGTTTTCCTGCCCAGCCTCCCAGAAGACGTCCCCGTGATGTTGTAAGACCCAAACACTTTGCAGCAGATGACATTATTTTTATGGCTCCTCTGGTTTAAGTGCAGAATTCCCGTGCCCTTCTATTCCCCGGCACCCTTGTCAGGCTCAGCGCGGGCCCGGTTCTGGCGTTAGGAAACAGTTTTCTCAGGGAATAAAGCTGCCACCACTTCATTTATATCTTTGCTGCTCTCGAGTGTGTGAAGGGGTGTTTTGCAATGAGAAAGTCACGTTTGCAGTTTGCAGATTTAGGAGGTGTTAAATCTACGGCCCACGGTGGCTTGTGGAGAGCCTGCTCTGGGAGCTGGGGATCTTTGCTCCTGTCTCACCGTGAGCAGGAGCAGAAGACATTTCTTCTGCCTCTTTACATGCTGCTGGCTTTTGGGCAGCCTTCCTTGTGTTGTCTGGAAGGGCCCTGCAGCACCAAGGGGGCACGTCCTCATGCCCTGGTTCAGGGTGCCCAGGGCTGGGCTTCCCAGTGCCACAGACCTTGGCACCAGGGACACCTGCATGGCCATGGGGAATGCTGGCATGGGATGGTAAGAACCATGGGATTTTGGGAGAAGCTAATTCTGCCTGCCTTCCGAATGGTGCTTCAGATAGTTTCATTACAGCTGATACAAGTAGGGGTTGGTCGATGCAGCAGAGCCCAGGACCTCATTACACCATCGGCTTGTTGGGCTGTTTAGTTCCAGTTTGAACAATGCCTCTGAAGTCTTTTTCTTTTCCTTTTCTCCCCTTTCTCCTTCCCATTTTCCCTTTCTCCTCTCCTCTTTCACCCTCTCTCTCCCTTACCTCTTTTCCTTTCCCTTCTCCCTTTTCCTTACTCCCTTCCCCCTTTCCCTTTTTCCCCATGCCCTTTCCCATCGCCTTTTCTAACATTCTGAGCACTTTTGAAAGCCCTGTGACTGGATAGACACCAGCCTGGCTGTTATTTACCAACACAGCACAGAACTGGAAGAGCAAATCACTGGACCAGCGCTGGTCTCGGAGCAGCCGCACACCCTTTGTGCAGGAGCGCTGTGATTTTGGAATAACGAGGCAGTCTTTAATTGAGTGAAGGCACAATAGGGCTGTTCTCCAGGCTGTTGCAGAGATTGTGGCCGGGCTGCAATCGGTGTCACAGTGACACCTGTCAGCCGCAGGGATTACTCTGGTATTCATCCTCCCTCCTCCTCCTCCTCCTCTTCCCATGAGCAGCCCTGCCTGGTTTGGCACAGGAAGGCTCCGCTCCTGCCTGGTGATAACTCTGCCCAGGCAGCAAGGGACTGTTGTCACCTGACAGTGTTATCTCTTAATTATATTATCTCTTAATTACAGAAGCTAATTGTTTGTTTCTTTATTAGCAGGAGCCGATATGGGCCCAAGGACTGTGGAGATAACAAGGGTCAGTGAGCTATTTTCTGTCAATTCACAAAGCTGGCTCTTTTCACTGAAGTTGTTCATTTTCGTAGCATTTCTCACGAGTGAAATCTCATTATTTGTGTTTGCAGGCGGGTGCTGGATGTGTGCCTGTGTTTTGGGAGCTTCATGTGTGTCTGTCAAACCCGTTTTCTCCCTGTCCCGCAAATCCAACGACTCAGTTATTGCCATACTGTGAACACTGACCCCTGCGAGCTGTCCCAGCTGAAAATGGGGTGGTTTGCTTTGTTTCAGGGCCCAAACGATGCCCTTGGGATCAGCATAGCAGGAGGGAAGGGCAGTCCTTTGGGAGATATTCCCATTTTCATCGCTATGATTCAAGCCAGTGGTGTGGCCGCCCGGACCCAAAGGCTCAGGGTGAGTAGGGGGGTCCTCAATATTTCCTGTTCCATCTGCCACGTGTCCCACAGAGCCTCGAGCACATCCATATATGCTATCACTTTGATAATGTCTCACAGACTACTCTGTCTTATGGATAAAAGCAAAACAACAAAAAAAAAGAAACACCCCAAGACGAAACCTGCCCTTCTCTTCCCATTTTGATTACACTGTGTCTTGGGCTAATGGCAATTATTTCCCCTATTGGAAAAGTGATGTTAAGAGAAAGAACTGAAATGCATTTCCAGCGGTCTTGGAATGTGTGTGTTCATCCAGACCCAGAGCGGGCAGCAACAAGTTCTCTGGGAACCACAAGTATTTTGGGAACTCCAGACTGGGCTTCATTTACAGCTCTAACCAGGAAGAAACCAGATCAGAAACGAGGTGTTTGATCTCGAGGCCCTTATAAAGAAACACCAAAATAAGGCACTTGGATCAGACCCACAGTGTGTGTGGGTTTCCAGGGATGACCGTGGTGAACACTTCCAGGTTTGGAACGAGTTTCAAGGAATCAGGAGCATTGAAAAGAACCTCCTATGCAGATCCATGTGCTTTGGCCAATGAGATTCGTTAGGAAATGCTGCAACATTCATGCTGTGCCTCCAGTAGAATTAAGCAATTAAACAATAGCACTAAGTGCCAGGGTCAAGATCATTTCTGTGTCTAAGAAGAAGAAATTATCCAGGTTAATTAGATTAACATCAGAAGTTCCTGCTTTCCTGCACAACGTTCAGTGTGTGTTTACACGGTCTGGAAGAATATGAAATTGTCTGCACATTCAGACACAAATGAATCCTTTCTGGATGAGAGGACAGCAGTGAAAATCTCCCTCTCTCTGCTTGCAAATGGAAAGAGTAAGACACAATCCATCTTTGTTTCTCTGATCGTGTTGTTAGTTTTAAAAAAATCCGTATTGTCCTCACGGTGAAGAATGGGAAACGATCACTGGCAGTGCAGAATCCTCACCAAAGGGATCCTGCCAAAGAGAAGCATGACTGTGCAGTGCCAAGTTTGCGAGGAATTTTAAGCATTCTTAATTTTAATTTCCCCTAATGGTAGTAATTTTCCATTACTGTTGTACTTTCAGGTTGGAGATCGGATTGTCAGTATTAATGGGCAACCTTTGGATGGGCTGTCTCATGCAGATGCTGTTAGTCTACTGAAGAATGCTTATGGGAGCATTATCCTGCAGGTATGGTGATAAATGGAACATGCAGCTGCATCAGGGTAGATAAATGGCATTCAGGAATGGAAAAAGCCCAACCCTGAGCATCACTGGCACAAGGCATCACAGAATTGCAGGGTGCTCGCTGATGGGAATTACACAGAATGAAAGCAAGAAATCATTGCCATTCAAAAATTCTTTATTGCCATTCATGCAGGCTGCGAGCGTGATTATATAAAGCATAACAAAGAGAACAAAGTAACCTGTTGCTACACATGATAAATGGACAAGCTTCCAAGTTGTGGGGGGTGGTTTTTCAATCTGAAGTTAACTAGGAATGAGAAATTCCACATGTGTGTGTGCAGGATGTAACCAGACTGGGACCCAACTGCCCACAGTGGTGGCTTCCTTGGTCTGGAAAGAAATTCAGGGGAAATGACAGCAGCGTCATTAAGACAGCGCTGCCTGGAGTTGGATTTTCTGCAGGTATTAATGAATAAAAACACTGCAGAGACACAACGGTACTGTCACTGCTGCGTTTCTCTGCTAGGCATCTTCTGCCACATTGCTTCTAATTGCTGCCTGCCAGGATATTCATCCAGTTTATTTTTATGTTTGCACAAAGGAATGGGGAAAAAAATCCTTGCCAGATAGGATTCAAAATTCTCCTTGTTTGCAGAATTGTTGTAACAATCGGAAAACAAGCTGAAGACACCACTAAAATCTACTCTAATTCTCTTTATCATCGCTGCATTTTGGGTTGGAACGCATCCTGAAGGGTTTTTGCAAGATTCTTGCTTCCGTTACAACACAAATGGGGAGGAAAAAGAGAAAGAAGTGGGGGGAGAAGGGAAATTAAATGATAATAAACTCAGTTTTAGACTTGCTTGTTCTTTGTTTTGTCTGTCCATGAACTGCTGACCCGGTAAGTGATGAGCCAGTTCCAGAGCAGATGGTGTATTTGTGTGGCTCCATTGAAGTCCAGGGAAACACACAGATACACCCCAGCTGAGGATTCTCCGTTAAATTATAGTTATCATATTGTTACTAACGTAGAGTAATTTCACTTCTCATGTCAAGAGTATTCCCTAAATAGGAAAGGAAAGCTTGCAGCAGAACCCAGAACTGCTCATCTTGAAAGCTGCAATGCTGCATATTGAACCTCATCAAGGATTTAAAAATCCTCCTGATGGAGCAGGACATCACTTGGCCACTGACATAAACAGAGAGGGTCTTCTAGAAATGCCTTTGGTCAAAGAGGTTCTTCTAAAAATGCCTTTGGGTTTGTCCATTGACTGTATTTCTTCCATGTTTTTGCTCTCTGGCTTAAAATGAGCTTAAGACTCTTTACAGGTGGTACAGGTTTATTCTGATAGAGTCAAGTCCCTTTTCCTTCATTAAAAATCTGCTCTGCTTTGGTGGGGTGTTGTGTTTTAACCCAGGCCCCACGTGCTCCCCGCTTCTCAATCACCAAACTGCTCTTTTTTTTTTTTTTATTCCAAGCCACCTAAATTTAATAATCCAATCACTGTGATAATCACGACTGATGCATCATTAAGTAATTCTGTTTATTATCAGGTTTGGGCCACTTTGTGGCAGGCTGCTCTGAGAGGTCAGATAATTGCGTTCAGCGGCGTGGAAAGGCTTGTTGTGGGAACATCCCGGGAAGGAAGGGTGGCAAAGGAGCTGGCAAATGCTGTTTGCAAAGGGGAGATTAAGGTCTCGGGGGAACAATCATCCCCCCCAGCTGGTGGGATGCTTTGCTTTCGTTTAATTTGTTCTCTGCAGGTGTAGTAATGAGATAAGGGGGAGGCTTTTCCGCAAGGTTGTTGAACTCTGATGCGTCCTTACTGCCAGCGGGAGATTTTTGAATATAGGTTGGTTTTGGCCTCGTTTTACTGAACGACAAAACACGAGAAATCCTGGGCTGGCATTCCTTACCCTAATGCCCCAGGAAGGAAATCTTGATGGTGTTTTTGGTGGCTCAGCTCTCCTCTGCTGGACCCCTTCATTTAGGGCATCCTGAGTCCTGGGATGCAAAATTTCCATGACAACCTCTTGGCTCCATCACCTTCTTGGCTCCATCACCTCCTTGGCTCCAAAGGATTCAGTAGGAGCGAAATGTTGTCACGGAAGAATTGTGAGTGTTCATTTAAAGTGGGGGGATTTACAGAACAGATTTTTCATTTTGAAAAGGTACCTTTTCCTTAAGCCACGTTCACAGCAATAAGTGCAAAAAGTCCCTGTTCCCTTGGATAAAATAAGGCCAGGTAGGCAGAGGAAATATTGGAGATACACTTCCTGGCTGTTTTTCACTGTCTCTGAGCTGAAACAGGAAATGTCAGACAGAGAAGAGTCTCTCCTCAGAGGGAGAGGGAGTCAGGGGATAACGAGAGCATGGAGTTGTTGGGAAATTGATATCCTTTCAGCTGTAAATGCTTCAAATCCAAACCACCTCGTGGTGGTCTCTTTGAAATTTTTCCAGGAAAAAAGCAAAGAATGAAAAATGAGCATCCATGGAAGGTTAGTCCAGGCTTTCACCACCCTCACAGGGAGGAATTTCTTCCCGATATCCCATCTAACCCTGCCTTGTGGGAAGCCACTCTCACTCCATTCCCATGTCCCCAGTCCCTCTCCAGCTCTCCTGGGGCCCCTTTAGGCACTGGAAAGGGCTCTGAGGTCTCCCTGGAGCCTTCTCTTCTCCAGGAGAACTCCCCCAGCTCTCCCAGCCTGGCTCCATAGAGCCCTCCAAGCATCACTTAAGGTGGTTTCAGAAGAACAGAGGAACCAGAATTGGGAAATTTAACAATCTGTTTTTTTTAAGTTGATGCTAAAAATTGCAGAAAAGTTGAAACCAAAGATGAGTTTGTTCCCTACTCAGCAAACAAAGGCCTTTAGCAGTGTTTTGTTAGAGTCTCTGGTGGTCTCTGTGGGAGACCTTTCCTGTCAATCCCAATCCTGGACCCCGTGTCTTGACCCTGTTTCTTCGACCAAGTGACCTCCTTCTCTGGTTTATCCATTAAGGCTGTTCCCTCCGCTCAGCACCCGAGTGATGGTCGTGTGAAGGCAAGAGAAAGCTTCACAGCAAAGTCTACGTTAACCCCCCCAGTGCTGGTTTCTGTAATTGGAAAGTATAGAATTAGTACATTTAAAAGAGTAGGACTTGCATTTAAAATTTGCCCAGGTAAAAGCCAGCAGTGGATTTTCGGGATGTATCGACTGTTTTCTGCATGAGGTGTTGAGTGACCACACGTTGTGTTTCCTTGCTCCCCCCACGCAGGTCGTGGCTGACACCAACATCAGTGCCATTGCCACCCAGCTGGAGAGCATGTCCGTGGGCTGCACCCTCCACTCAGCCTCGGAGCATCCCGCTGAAGATCCCGAGTAAGTTCCCACTCCCCTGCTGAACTGGGATTTCATGCGAGGGAGGAGTGGTGGGGAGGGTGCAGGAGGTCTCTCATTTCCCATCACCTTTACAATGAAAACTTGTGACCTTCTCCAAGCTGATTATGGACTCGTGTCTGTCTTCACCTGCTGGCAGAAACTGGTGGAGTAAATAAGCATAAAATGTGTTTCCAAGCACCACTTGTGGGTGTTTTTCGAGTTAAAAACAGTATCTCTTTTCTAATGTCACACTGACATGGTAGTTGTGCCCTTGTCTATTGGAAGGAGTTATAATCGTAGCAATTTGAAACAATTTGTTATTGGCACATGGAGGGAAGATGTGTTAAGAAGACCTTTCCAAAAAAACCTGTCCCAGAACATTCTCTGTCTTTTGAATCTTTTCAGCTTTACGATGCGAAAAAATCTGCTTAAAATCATTTCTGCTTGCAGCACTGGTGTGTGGGTGATGGAAGTTAGAGAGGTGAAGCATCACTCCCCATCATGTGCCTTTTAAAGGGCAGCTTGCAGCATCCCAGTTCCCATTTTGAAATTCATTTGGTCTTCATTTCAGTTCATCAGCTCCATTACGCTCTGCATTTTCATTCTTTGAGTCGCTCTATTCATTTCAAGAAGCTGAGATGTGAGTTGCTGCCCAGCCTCGGGGATTTGAGTATAAAAGTTAAGCTCTTTGCTCTGCATTCTCTGGTCTTACAACGTGAGATGCTGTTTCTGTTGCTGCTCTCAAAGGAGAATTGCTTGCTTTGCAAAAGGATTTGTATTCTTTTCTTGTATCAAAGCAGGAGGGGAATTTGGAGGTGAAGATGTGAAGCAGAATTCAGTGGGTGTATGTATTTATTTAGCCCTAAAAAATGCCTAGGTGTCAGCTTGGGCTGCTCCTTTAGATAGATGGGAGATGCTAAACAGAATCATAGAACCATTTATGTTGGAAAACCCCTTTGAGACTGTCAAGTCCAACCTTTAACCCAGCACTGCCGAGGCCACCACTGACCCACGTCCCCAGGTGCCACATCCACACGGCTTTGAAATCCCTCCAGGGATGGGGACTCCCCTGCTGCCTGACCACCTTTAGTCCACAATAATTCATTTGACAGACGTAGAACTTACTCATTTCAAATTTCACCTGAATCTATTTGTACAAATGGTCCAAACTCCAACACAAAGTCTTCCTTTGCTCAGTACAGGCCATGAAGAGTTCAGGTTTGACGTGATGGAGCCCGAGGCTACAAAAGCACAGGGATGTAGGTCCCCAAAGAGCCTGAGTGGAGCTGAGACTGTAAACAGGAGTGTTCCTTGCTGCCCCCTGTTAGACTCCTTCCCCTGAAGCCGTAAAATAAAATTATGCTGTAAGGAAATGGTTGCAGATGCCACTTGGGCAGAGTAAAGAAGACAGAAAAACAAGCAAACTGTTCTTTATGACATGCAGCAACTCCAGAGTGGGCAGGTCTCGCCTCTGCCTCGGGGATAAGTGCTCTTGGTGAGCTCTAATTAAAAATAAGTGTTTTCCAAGTGAGGGGCTGAAGGATGTGGAGCAGGGTTTGAACTCTGGGCTGTGCAGGAGTGCTGCGGTGCGAGGGTCGTGCCTTGGGAGTGTGTGAAAATATTCCTGGTAGATAAATGTCTCTGTAAGTGTTCCTTCTGCCTAAAGTGCCCAGAGACAGACATTGCTGTTCTGAGTGATATTTGTTGTGTTTTCAGAGCGCCTCAGCCTAAGATTATTACTTTGGAGAAAGGCTCTGATGGACTGGGATTTAGTATTGTAGGAGGGTATGGAAGTCCCCATGGAGACCTGCCCATTTATGTCAAGACTATATTTGCCAAGGTATCTTTTATTTTTTTGTTTTTCTGTATTATCTTTAAAACTAAACCTAAGGTTTGGCTTGGGTAACATGTAGCAGAAAGCAAAATGTACCGTCTGAGTACATTGGTGTGAGTTAGTGGACCCCGAACTCACAGCTGGCTTCTCAGTTTATATTTCTTATTCCTGATGGCTGAAACAAGATACTTTATCTCAGCAGAACTGCTCGGTGTACTTTGGAAACTTGTTTTTGTACATTATAATATTTATAAGGCAGTTTCTTGCTGCCACTTGTGTCAGCAGCACTTGTGGCAGGGTAGGTGATACAACTGAGAGAACTTTGAAGGTGGAGTAGAAGTCACACCATCTGCTGTTCTGGGGCTCAAACCACAAATACCTGGTCTTTTTACGATTTTCAGTTGTTAAAATATTGTGTCTTTCAGCTGATGTTTAGTGCTGCAAGTTTCTAGATGTGAGCGTGGCTGAGAAACCCTAAATGGAGGCTGAATTTACTGCAGCCACTGGTGGAGCAGAAACAGATACCCTGAGCCAACCTCTGGGCAGGCAGGGCTCGGGCTTTAGATAAAAGAGGCCTCCAAGGGAGAACAGCCATTTCCAAAGCTCTGTGGGAGCTTCTCAGGACCGTCATAGAATTGTTTAATGTTGGAAAAGCCCTCTGAGACCATCGAGCCAACCATTCCGCCACCACTGACCCATGTCCCCAAATGCCACATCCACGTGGCTTTTAAACCCCTCCAGGGATGGGGACTCCCCCACTGCCCTGGGCAGCTGTGCCAGGGCTGGGCACCCTTTCGGTGAACAGAATTATCCCGATATCCAACCCAAACCTCTAAACGGCATGACTTGAGGCCATTTCTTCAGCAAACTCCAGCTCTCCGTGTTGGTGGCAGCGCCCAAGTTGTTGTGCTGCCCAATCTTTCCCTCCCCACTTTTGAACCTGTTCCTCAGCCCTGGGCACGGGGAACATTTTCCCACTGCTTTAACATGATTATAAAACCCAGAGCCACTCTTGGCACTGCCTCTTTTTGCCGGGGTGAGCCAACTCCCTCCTGCCGCAGCGTTGGGTCAACAGGAGTTGGCGCACTCCCCGGGAGCGCTCGGCGCCCCGGCACGGCGGCATTCCCGGTGCTCCATCCCTCCTCGTTCCCGCTGACTCCTGCGCTTGCCATTGCAGGGAGCGGCGGCGGACGACGGCCGGCTGAAGCGCGGGGACCAGCTGGTGGCCGTCAACGGGGAGGCTCTGGAAGGCGTCACCCACGAGCAGGCTGTGGCCATCCTGAAGCGCCAGAGAGGGACGGTGACGCTGGCGGTGCTGTCGTGAGCGTGGTGGGGATCAGTGCCGGGATTTTCGGGCGCCGCTAGAGCTGTAATAAATCCCGCTCGGCACAAGTGAGTCCCTGTCCCCCCCCCGCCACTGCCAGGCAGGGGGAGGTGTGAATCTCCAGCTTCATTTAGCCCTCCACTTTTCATCAGCCTTTCTCCCCAACTTCTGGTGGCTTCCAAGGTTTCTCTGGACAAGTTTAATTAAGAAACTTCCAAGAGCAATATCCCTTTGAGTTTATTCAATGCGTTGGTTTATCCCCGCTGGTCCGAAGCCCCGGTCGCAAGCGCTGAACCTGGAACTGGTTCATGCACAAAAGAGGATTTAGATCATCAGTCGATCGCATCTGAGGAGCAGAAGGAAACGCCGAGTGACTTGTCATCTCACTCATGATTTACTTATGCTAATTGTTCTTTCAAGTATGCCAGAAAACATTAGCAATGTAATTAAATTACCACTGTTCCAAATGATGAAATATCAAATTCTCCTTGGGGAAATTATTTGTGCTCGGCGCAATAAGTCTGATAGTCAAATGTGAACTTCTCATGTTTATCTCTTTGGGTAGGTTTGTGGAAGTTAGTCAGAGGTAATTACTGTGATGTGTCAATTTGCAGCCTTCAGCATGAAAAATAAACGAGGGGAGAGAGGGAAATTTATTTTTTCAGGCTTTTAAAATGTTTGAGCCTTTTCAGATACTTAGGCAGCATGAACAACAACGGCGTCGCTCATTCTATTCTAATTATATTTCCTAAGAAGAAACGTGCTGATATATGCCAGGCATGTCGCATACAAAGGCAGTTGATGTCGTGCCAAGTCGCAGCGTAATTGTTCATCCCGAAACCTTAACGAAGACAGAAGGTTTGCTCCGGGAATGTGATCCCACAATTCCGGGAACGACGGCAAGCGGGTCCCTCCTCACGGTGCTTTTTGGGGCACGATGGAGTCCGTCCAAACCAGCACACCAGTTCACATTTCCAAGGGTCTCCCTGGGATCAGATAGGGCAGGAAGAGGCTCTTCTGGACCGTGGAAGATGCTTCGCTCTCGGGGCTGCTGGGGTGGAGTTTTGGAGAATCCCAGGCACCTGAGATGATCCCCCAAAGCCAGCCACAACAGGTCGGGTGATGTTCCTCAGCCCCCTCCAGAGAGCTGGACAGCTCAGCCAAAGCCCCCCAGCTATTTTTTGGGTTTAAGGTAAGCCAGGTTGAGGGTGCTGAAGGCCACGAGGAGCCTCCCCAAGGCTATTCCCACCAGGAGGTGGGATGCAGGAACGGTCATCCAAAAATCAGCCACTTAGTTCCATGTCGCAGCCATTCCTGCGGTGATGGTGTGACCGTGGCCCTGGTGATTTAGCAGGTGAATTTGGCAGGCAGATCCACGGCAGTTGTGGGTTAATCTCCTGATCCAGAGGAGCAGGAGGGCTTTGGAGGGAGCAGCCTGGTCTGATTTGGACTGGTTGGGATCATTTACAATGACGGTGTAGCTGGGAGTCATGAAAGGCGGGGCGGGGTCAGAACTGGCTGCTCGCTTGGTGTGAAAAATTCCAGGAATTAAATGGAAAGGGGATTCCAAATCTGCACTGGAATAACTGAATGATTCAGGGGGGTGTTAAAGGTGCAGTTGCTCTGTGTGTTTCAGTGGGTTTTCCCCAATTTTACACACAAGGACGGGTCCTGGAGCGAGGTGAACTACACTGAGGCAGGGATGCTGCAGTTAGCTCTCATGGCCAAGGGTTTTCCTGATTTCATTGGAAAGTTTTCCATAACTTTAGGTAATCACAAAGTGCATTTAGCCTGCTGGAACCATTGGTGGGTATTCTCTTAATAGTGCCTGGAAGGGACTTCTTGCTTTCCGTGGATTCCCACTGTCCTGTTTGATTTGCCAAGTGAAGTGTCCGTGGAATCTTGATTGTGGATGCACAGAAATATCTCCGGATGTAGCAAATTGGGGAATTTTTGACAAGCTTCTTTTAGTTGCAAAAGTATCCAGGGCGTGCAGGAGTTAGAGGTGAGATGTGAAGAGGTACTGTCAGAAAGAGAGTGTGGATTTATCAACCAAAGAGAACGATTCCTCTGTCCCATTTTTTTATAGCTCTCGCATTCCAACTTTAGGACGTGGACACATTTAATCAATGAAGTTTTACGTGGCTATTTCTATTAGCCCGTGATGCACATACAGTTCATAGAATAATAATAATAATAATAGAATTTATAGGCTGATATATTTTGCACTTCTCGTTGCTCAGAAGGAGAGAGAACATTTTCTGCTTCTTGTAATTTGCACTTTTGTGTGTTGAATATGTTACTGCCAAAAATCCTGCTGCAACTCCCCGACAAACCAGTGACCCTGCGGAGAAGCGTGTGCTCCACGTGCAGGACCAAGCCAGGTAATGGAATTGGCATCACGCCTGTCTGGGTTTGAGGTGTCCTGCTTTGTTGAAAACTTTTATTTCTGCGCAAGGGTTAAAAAAAAGCAGTCCAACCTCCTGATCGTGTGTTTACGTATATCGGTAAAATGAGACGTTTTATGACTCCAGAGATTCTAAATAAAGCTCAGTTACGTAAGTAGTGGTGTATTTCTTTTATTTACTTTTTTCATTTGAGTCTTTGTTAAGAGCTGTTGCACGAGATGCCTTTGTTTGCTGTTCCAGGCAGGGCTGTGGTTGCTTTTCCTCAGGGAGCAGGAGCGGTGGTTGCTGTCGGAGCCAGGTAGAGGGATTGTCCCCAAGCGAGAGGATCACCTGGAGCCATCCCTGCACATCTGTCCTCTGTCAGGAACCCACAGCCACCCATCTGGGGTGGTTCATAATCGGAGGGACACCAAGGACAGCTCAGGTGAGAGGCTGAGGATCTGGTGAGGGCACGAAGGTGAAGGTGCCTGGTGGTTGTAATTGTGCCAGGAGGGATCAGAGTCAGCCCTGAGGATGCTCTCAGGAGGAGTGTCTGTACCACAGGCATCGTGCCACCCAAACACCATTTCAGTTGATACATGGAATCACAGAGTCACTGAGGCTGGAAAAGCCCTCTGAGACCATCCACTGCAACTGTTCCCAAGGCCACCACTGACCATGTCCCCAAGTGCCACATCCACAGAGCTTTGAAACCCCTCCAGGGGTGGGGTCTCCACCACTGCCCTGGGCAGCCTTGACAACTGTTTCTGTGAGGAAATTTTTCCTGATACCCACTCTAAACCTCTGGCAGAACTCGAGGCTGTTTCCTCTTTTCCCAAGGGTTCTCCTGCCTTTGTTTGAGGGCTCAGCTGTCAGAGGCTGTGCATTTAGAAGGGCCATGTGGTTCTTGACCTGGGGAGACATGGAATAACCCCCAGTTCACAATGACACCATCAAGGACATCAAGGGCATCACCATCTTAGGGCCGTTCGCACTTCTTGGCCAACTCCTAACCAAGTTCTGCTGATGTTTAGACTTCTTCCAAAGGCTGGGATTGAGCTGCTGTTAAGTTTTTGTGTCCCCCCTACCACGTGAGCTCACCAGGGGTCACCATCTGCCCGGGTGTGATCCCTGCAGCCACGCCCTGAGCTTCAGAAGCACCTCTCGGGTGCAGCCTGAGTTGGTGCTCGGGGTGGTGATGTGGACCAGCACATCAGTGGTGGCTGGGCTGGTGGGGACAGCAGGTCAGCCTGGAGGGATGGAGGGACTCCATCCCATTATGCTGCTCCATAAGGAGTTGCTGTAATGCCTCTAAATTCCCTGTAATTAATCCTGTGGCAATTAGCACCCTGGAAGTGTGACACGCACAGAGCCTGTCGGGGTAATGTGATTATGCTGAGATGGAGCAGTTCGTGTCCCTTCGCCTGAAACAACTGGGATGGATTTATTATACATGTGTATAAAATAGCCCTTTTTACAGGTATGCTGAGCCTTGATACACAATTCCATTATCACCTTTCTCCACAGCTTCACTCACACATCCATGTCCCTAATTCAGCTGTATTTACATCCTGGTTAAACACTGTCAACGGTCCTTGTTGTCCCTCTCAGAGCAATGGCAGGTTTGTTCCCCAGCCTGCACATTCCTGGGCCTTTTAGGACAGCAGCAAATCAGAGCCACGTTCTGCAGCATCCCAAATGGAAAAGGAACAAGGATCACCTTGATTTTGGTTTGAGGCTTTTTCAAAGGGGCCCTGAGGGCTCTGCTGCTTTCCCAAGGTGGGTGGGATTGAAGGAGAGTTTATTCCCAATTCCTGCACAAAAAAAAAAGGAAAATACGCAGTGGCAGCCTAAATTCTTTATTTCTTCTTTATTTAGAATCACAGGATCCCAGAGAGGTTTGGGTTGGAAGGGACTTTAAAACTTACCTCATTTACCTTCCACTATCCCAGGTTGCTCCAAGCCCAGTCCAAACTCAGGGATTTCTTACTGGTTGAAAATGCTCATGAGGAATGTTGTGTTTTCCAGGACAGGTATTTCCATGTCAGGGTTCTTAGTCCCATTTTAAGACGGATGAGAGAACCAGGATAAAGAAAGCCAAGATTCCTGGCCCTGGGACAGTAAGGTAAGAGCTGGATGGGGCTGGGACCTGGCACATCCTCATGGGATCACTCCAGAGCCTGGCCAGGGAAAACTGCCCCAGCCCCAGCTCAGCGGCTGCAGCAGCTCTGGGTGTTGAGCTCCCGGTGCTTTTTCTGCTGAAATGGCACTAGATGGAGCAATTGACAAAATATTGGAATTCTGCAGCCTGCAGCTCAGGGCTGGTGGCCCGGCCACAGGGGTGGCCCAAGGGACGTGCCGAGGATGCTCCATCCTCTGAGCCCAGGCCAGGAAACACAAACTCCCCAACTCGGAGCTGGCCAAGTAGGGCCAGTTGGCCCTTTCCTGCAAAGCCATGGGGCCAGAACGGGGTGCTGGGGGCACCTTGGCCCCCCCCAGACCCCAAAGCAGGGGAGCAGTTGCTGTGCCCGCCACGCTGCCCCCGTGGCAGCTCGTCCCCTGCAGCAAATAAAAAACCTGCCTGTGCTGCTGAGACATTTCTCTCTTGTGAGACTATTAAATTCTGCTGAGAGACACCAAACTGACCCGGGCCAAGCTGCCGATGGGGCAGGTTCGGGGTGATGATCACCTCCAGAGGAGATGTTATGCTTTGGATGGGGCTTGGAGCAACCTGGTCTAGGGGATGGTGTTCCTGCCCACGGCAGGGGGTTGGAACAAGACATGCTTTAAGGTCCTTTTCAGCCCAAAGCATTCCAGGGTTCCAGGATTCTGTGCCACCTGCGTGGACAAGACGGGAGGGAAGAGAAAGCAAAATTCAAAGTGTTTCAGCCCCCGTGCTTTGACTCGGCCCTGAGGAAGCTGCTGCTCATCAGTTTGGCCTCTCCCCCAGCAGGGTCCCAGAGCCCAGTCATCGCCCCATGGGGCAGGCAATGGGCAGGGGCTGCCCACAGATGCCAAGGGAGCAAAGCCAAGGCACATCCCTCGCCTGGGAGCGGCCCCATGGATTGGATTAACCACGGAGATCGTGTTCACCACTCGCAGGGGGCTCCAGGCGCTCTGTCCCCTCCTTGGGCTGTGCACGTGGCCCCGTTCCAATCCAGTGGAGATTTCTCCCTGTGCCTCCATCCTCCCAGAGTTCCCAGCCCTGCTTCTGCCCTGCCAGCAGGATCGGGGTCCTCCCCCATGCCATGGGCCGAGGGTACCTGACCCCTACAGCACCAGAAATGAGTTAACCCTGTACAAACCCCAACTGTGACATTTCAAGCAGCCTGGACAACGGTAGCAAATTACAGCCATTATTTCCCCCCCTTTTCTGCACTGTTTGTTCTCGAGCCAATGCCGAGGGCACCCTGGAGTCCGTTTTCCCATCCAGAGGGAGGCTGTGCTGTGGTTCCACCAGCCCACAGCCCTGAGCACCAGGCAGCCCTTTGTCTACCCTGCCCGTTGCACCGGGCGGTTTCGTGGTTCACGTGTCCCGCCGCTGGTGACAGGGTGGCACGGAGGTGGTCACAGGGCTGTCCTGCCCCAGGGAGGAACCACGAAGCTCCAGCACCTCCACGTATCCCCCCTGAAACTTCTGGATGTTCCTTCCAACCCCGCAGGCCCCCCGGGAGGCTTTCCTTGGCAGCTCGCAAGCGGTGGGAGGAACAGTTGGGGATCATCTGGTTTTCGGGAAGGGGAGGGGAAGGCTCTGGCTGTTTCTTTTGTGTGCTGTCTGTGGCGTGGGCATGGACACCAAACCACACAGAGGCAGCTGCCCAGGCCCAGGGGCTCACGTGGCTCCGGCCAGTGCAGAGCCAGCCAGGTTGGCACGGGCAGAGTTGGGGGCAAAGGGGTGGAGGTGGCAGCCCTTGGGGTGTCCCAGCACGGCCCCTCACGGTCACAGGCTGTGTGCTTGTAGAGTGGCTTCAAAGGCAGCTTTTGCCACGGAGCCGGAGCCTGTCGGCCGTGGGTGAAATCTCCAGGCACTGGGCATGAAATCATGGGATGGTTTGGATTGGAAGGGACCTTAAAAGCTCATCTCATTCCACCCCCTGCCATAGGCAGGGACACCTTCCACCAGCCCGGGTTGCTCCAAGCCCCATCCAGCCTGGCCTTGGACACTTCCAGGGATCCAGGGGCAGCCACAGCTTCTCTGGGCAACCCGTGCCAGGGCCTGCCCACTCTCCCAGGGAAGGATTTCTCCCAAATTCCTAATCTATCCCTGCCCTCTGGCAGTGGGAAGCCATTCCCTGTGTCCTCTCCCTCCATCCCTTGTCCCTGGTCCCTCTCCGGTTCTCCTGGCGCCCCTTTAGGCTCTGGAAGGGGCTCTCAGGTCTCCCTGGATCCTTCTCTTCTCCAGGTGAACCCCCCCAGTTCTCCAGCCTGTTGATGCTGAGCCCTGTGGTCCTCTGTGACCACCAAGGTGCTTCAGGTGACACCCTCAGAGCCCCTTCTCCTCTCCCTGCAGGGAAAGAAAGGGGCACACCAGAAATGGCCATAAGGAGAGTGGAAAAATCACGTTCAGCCGAGTTTCTCATCATTCTTTCCCTTCCTTGCTCATCGTCTCCTGGATTCTGAGCCCGTAAAGATCATTAGATTAATTTCTTTCCTCACTGTGACTTAATTGTCTCCATTTGTTTTGCACAGTGTTCGCACTGGGGATGTGTTTCTCCTTGCCTATATTTAGTTTGATCCTCTACTGTGATATTGGAATATAGAAGTCAAGGCTGGCTCTGGCTCTTTGTGATCCCACGGATGATTTTTCCATCAGTTTTGTGCAACCTGGTGCTTTGGCAGCAGGATGGTGGGCACTGGGAGATGCCAGGGCGGGCAGCAACCCATCCATGATCCCTCAGGATCCACAGGAGCTGCTCCAGGGGATCATCCCATGGGAGCTGCTCCTCCCTGGGGAGATGGTTTGAGGGGCAAAGAGGAAATACAAGGCAAAGGAACGAAAATAAACATCCCAGGGATGCCTGGACTGCAGGGATGGGAACAGGAGGGAAGGGGGGATTGGAGGGGGCAAGGGAAGGCAGCAAAGTCCCTGCAGGGCTGCAGCACATCCCCAAATTCACATTCCATCCTCAGAATCCCAGGAGGAGGCGGGTGCTTCCCGAAGCCTCCCTGATCCTTGGGAGAAAGTTTCCCACATTTATTATGTTGCAGCCAGGAAGTTCACCTCCCTCTGGGAAGCAGCAAGAGCCTGACTGGAATCCCTCTCCTGCTGTTGGGTTGAAAACTGGGTGAAAACTGTCACAAAATGGCATTTTGGCTCTTTTTTGTTCGCAGCCAAGGCCTGGCAGCAGCGCTTCTGCTGGCTCTGGAGCACAAACCGAGGGAATTCCTGCAAAAAAACCCAATCCCATCCTGCCTCCTGGGGAGGGGGGGTCAGTGCTATGGAGAAACAGCTCAAGAATGGGTGGTTTGGGGACGTGCAGGTGTGGGGAGTCCCCCCAGAGTGTCCCCAGGCTTGGGGACAGGCACAGCAGCCAACACGAGGAAAGGTGTAACTCGGTTTATTTAGGCATAAAGGAGGTAACTGCATTTTGGGATACAGGTAAAAAAGGTGGACAGGCATTTGAGGTGGTGGACGCTTTGGATTGAAAACGTGGAGAAAGGAAAGGAAACAGCAGACAGCAGATTTCCATGGCAAACGGGGGGCAGGGACTGTCCTCCCTGCAAGGCAGGAAGGAGGGGGCTCAAGGCAGCTCAGGAGACACTTTGTGATTATGTGAACTGACTCACAGTGGCCAAAGTGGGCCAGGATTCCCCTCTGCCAAGTAGCAAAAGAGGAGTAATTAGCTAAATAGGGGGTGGTGGGAGGGAGAGCCGGGTTTGCTCCGCTGGTGGTGGCATCCAGCTCCACCAAAGCCAACGGAGAGCATCCAGGGGCTCCTGATGCAGCACAACAAGGAAGGTTGGAATAGTGGGACCTCCAAGCAAACCCCCACCCTGTGTGTGATTTGAGGTGAGGGGGGGAGTCCCTGTGCCACCCAATTCCATCAGCTAAATCGTGGCATGGCTTCACACAGGAGGAGTTTGGGCACATTAAAGTCGAGCACAAGGGAAATTGGACAGCAGAAGCTTGTCCAAAAGGCATCTGTGGGTCTGCAGAACTCTTGGACAATATTAAGACATCCTGGGATGGGAATCTGTTGTGATTTCCTTGTGCCTGCTCCGCCCCAGCATGATGCACAGAGCATGTCAGAGGGCTGTGCTTCCCCATTAGCTCAAACTTAATTAGAAAAAAATAAGAGCCATATGGTAATTCCAGATCCAGGCAAAACAATGTCTGTGTGTTTGGGTCTGGCACACTCAAATATTTTCCTAGAGCATTAATTTTTAATTCTTCCATCAGACCCACATAAGCAAACATAAATAGGATTTTATGCTTTCCATAATCCGTCCAGCTTGTGTTTGTTGTTACATACACTGAGTAATCGCTGCCTGCCACTACTTACAGAGGAGCTGATAATAAATATTAGGACACAAACTTACAAGTTAAATGAGATGCGGTTAAGTAGTCGATTAAAAGGACACCCATAATCTAAGGTTACAAAAGACTAAGTATTGCTTTTCTAATGTGCTTTTCTCCTTCATTTCAGTTGCTCACCTGGCAAACCTGTGCCAGGAGGAGCAGGTGGAGGAGCCTGAAGTTGTTCGTGGCACTGGGCACAGACTGGGGGGTGTGAGTGGGATGGATGAGGAGAATTAGACAGAGGGAAGATCCGCAGGTAAGAGGGGCAGGATCCCTGCCCTGGAAACCCGCTGGATTGGCACTGCCACGGCGGGGCTGTTCAAGGAGCAGCTCTTTGTGCCCAGCTGCCCATCCTGGTTCCTCCTCCCTGCCGGGTCACGCTGACAGGGACGGGCTGTGCTCCACGTGGGCTCTCAGGAGCGCCGCGATGTCCCCGTGGGCAGCGCCCTGGGCCAGCGACAGCGCCGAGTTCCCACTCTGCGGGGAGGGAGGAGGTCAGACATCACCAAATCCCTGCCTCTGCCCCCCACCCCAAGCCCTCCATGCCTCCAGTCCCTCCCTGCTTTGCAGTGAGTCACCATCCAGCCAACCTCCCTCTGCGCCTCATCCCCAACCACACCAAACACACCCCTGCCGTGCCTTCACCTGGCCCTGCAGCCCTCCTGCCTGTCTTAAATTGTATTTTAATTAGAAAACAGATCTGTAACTCCAAGCTCAGCCATGTGGTCCAGCAGGAGGAACTGCCACCATCCGGCCGTGCCACTCCCAGCCCCGTCCCAGACGTCCCCAAGGAAAGGAGTCTGTTCTCAGGGAAGAGTTAATTCTTGCTAATTTCTCGGAGCTGAAGCTCTGCTAATTCCACATGTCTGGGATTTCATCTGTTTTTTTAGGTTTACACCAGGCTGGGCTCTTCCCCGCCCTAGTGCTATGGTTGGGATGCAGGATGCTCTCACAGCTACCCACCCACGGCACAGCAAGCCCCAAAACCAGAGGTGCTCTCCTAAAAGTGATGCCCTGATTAGAAAACGGACTGAAATTGCACTTTTTCACTGAAACCCCCCGCTCGGGGATTGCTGCCCGATGGATCCCATGGGAGCATTCCCTCCCCGGCACAGCGGCGGGCCGGAGCCCGGTGCTGGAGCCCCACCTTGTCGGTCAGCGTGACCTGGCAGCCGGGCTGGGCCAAGAGGAGCCGGACGATGTCGGTGCTGCCCTGCCGACAGGCCACCATGAGGGCCGTGGTGCCCTCCTCGTCCTGCGCGTTGACGTCGGCGCGGCAGGACAGCAGGGCCCGCACCATGTCGTCCCGCTCGTGGCTCACCCCCAGCATCAGGGCGGTCTGGCCTCCCTGCGAGGGCAATGGGCAAAGGCTGAGCGCCCCCTTCCCAGTCACTGGCACAGACAGTGACAACCATCACTGCTGCTGCATGTATGGAATTAGAGGATCATTCAGGCTGGCAAAGCCCTCTGAGGTCATCGAGTCCAAGTGATAACCCAGCACTGCCAAGCCCACCACTAGCCCGTGTCCCATAACCATTACATCACAGCACTGCATGTTATTATTGCATAGAACATACATAACAGTAATAACTCATTTTAATATTGCACGTTGTTATTAAATCACACTGGGCATCCTCAGCAGGTATTGCAAGAGTTGCCCCACAGAGGGCCCTGACAGCAGCATAGCCAAGCTGCCCAGCTCCCAGCTGCCCCCAAACATGGAGCCCCCACACCCTCCTGTGCAGTTTAACTTGGGTCTAGACCAACTTCTACACCATTTTGGAAGAAGAGCTGCACGAAGGCACTGACGTCCCCGAGACCAAAGTATGTGACTCTCTGGGGCTCCCGTGCTCTGGGCTCCACCCCTCACTGCTCCATTCTGGTGTGGCTTCTGATTTTTATCTCAGAAAAATAGTTTTGCAAAATGTTAAGCCTTTCTTCAATCTTTTGTCCAGCTCTTGGGTCCCTTCCTAGGGAGCTGGTGGGTGGCCACGCTGCAGCTGAACTGAGGTTGCTTTGGGAACTCTTGGGAAGCAGCAACTCCAACCCAATACCCGCTGTCGAGTCTCAGCCTGGCACTGCAGGTGCCGTGTGAGGAACCCAAATTATACCCCCCAAGGTGAGATCTCCATGGGGGACACCCCACGGCTTGAGCTGGCATCGCGCAGGGAACGGCTGTAAATAGGAAGCCACGAGCTCCGCGGGGTGCCTTTGCCAGATAAATACCCACCCACAGCCACGTCACACGGGGCCACCTCCAGGGGACACGCACCTGGGCAGACTTGAGGTTGACATTGCCCTCCCTCAGCAGCCTCATCACCACCTCCATGTCCTGGCGGGTCTCGGCGGCCGCCAGCGGCGTCAGCATCACGGCCGTGTAGCCGGCGCGGTTCTGCAGGTCCAGGCGGCACACTCCTGCAGGGCAGGGATTCGCCAGGAGGGAGCGGGGGACAAAACATGTGGCATCTCACATTCCCAGAAAAAGGGGCTATTCCATAGTTGTGCAGGATTGAGGTTTACCGGTGTTAAATACTCAGGCTTGTGAGCCCGGCATTAAACAGCCCCCAGTGCTCCAGCTAATTACAACTGCTGAGGTCAACTCAATTAACTTTGAAGACCACAACAAATACAAAATAAAAGGGGGATAATTAATGCCTCGAGTACATGCTGGTTGTGGAGCTGAGGACTGTTTGCCTTGGCTCCCATGGCAAGGGAACAGCAGAAAGGCGACCGACCCCCAGCGGGCGTGGAGATCATCCTGGCTCCGTTTCACTCATTCTTCACTTCAAAGAGCCCATTCCCAGCTCCACCACGAGGAATGAGCTCTGTCTGGGGTGGTGAGGGCTCCTCTCCAGCCTCCCCCGAGGGACCAGCTGCCTCAGTCACTCGGCAGAAGGGGACAAACCCTTCCCTCCCTTCGCAGCCACAGCAGCGACAATCGGGTTATAGATGTGTATGATAATCTGCCATTTCCCAAACATTTAACGGATTGTCCAGCCCAGGAGAAAAGGCCAAAGTGCCTTCATTCTCTCAGAGCACGCGCACATTTTTGCCCTCCACAAGCTCAGCTGAGGTTTTGTTCTTTCGTTGCAACACAAGCTGGAAGTTCAATAGTTTAACACAGAGATTTTCAGAAGCATTCTGGGCAGTTGTTCCGCTCTCAGGGGTCTGATCCTCCTGCCCCCGAGGTACCATGTGGCATTGGCTGCTACAGCAAGACGAGGGAGCTCCCCACATCCCACCTGGATGGGGTCCATGACGGACACCCCCTTGGATACAGGGACCCCAAGCCATCCCCAATCAGAGGGGAAAACCCTCGAGATGTGTGAGGGCACTTACATGGGCTATGGGGGAGCATGCTGGTCTTCAGGTCAATCCTGTCTCCTGGATGGACCTCGGCCCCACACGTGTATTTTGGACGGACCTTGGCCCTACACTTGTCCCTTGAATGGACCTTGGCCCATGTTTGTGTCCCAGATAGACCTTGACCCCATGTTTGTATGCTGGATGGAACCTGAATGCAAGTTGTAGTTGGTCCCCAGGCCCACCTCTGTCCCATCTCCTTTGGCTCCTGACTGAGCTCCCTGGGAGGCCCCTGGACTTCAATCCCTGTTTGCCACATCTGGGATTGTTGCTGAACCCCCACCACCTGGCTCTGCACCGTGTTCATCACCTGTGGGACCACAACCCATTAGTCCCCCCTCCAACCCCCAACCAAAGCCACAGCTAAGCAGGGCAGCCCGTCCTACCTGTGTCCAACAGGAGCTTCGCAACGGGGAAGTTGGAGTGGGAGACGCTGTAGTGAAGAGCCGTGTTGCCGTTCCTGTCAGTGACGTTCACCATCATCTTCAGGAGCTGGGGCTGGATGGCCCCCAGTGCCCGGAGATACGCTGCCACCACCTGCGGGCTGGAGGACTTGTGGCTGGACACCTGGAACCATTCCTGGCACACGGAGCCGAGGACGTGCCGCTGAAAACACCAAGGAGTCTCCGTTACTGCCCCAGCTCCTCGCCCCACGGGCTCTGGCATTCAGCTCGTGGTTTGGTGGTTACTGCTCTGACTTGAGAGGGAAAGGAATTTCCTGTGGTAACTTGGGTGAGTAAGCAGGCAAAGCCTTCATCTTCTCTTTTTTCCCCCCACCTCCTTTCCCATTCTTTTTGGCTATTCTACAACTCAGATGTCACCTCACCCCGCCCTGTCCTCCCAAAGCTGTCCTTGGCACGGAGCAGCAAACACCGCAACGCGCCTCCAGGATAATCTTATCCATTAAACTCAACCGTGTCTGAAGTGGGGTTAGAAAATATCTGTACCAGGTACTTGTCACTTGTGGCGCAGATTTCCGGGAGGTGTTCGCCGAGGAGCTGGCAGCTGGCGAGGAAATCCTCAGAGGGTCTGCATCTGGAGGGAAAAGGGTCAATCTGTCACAGGACTGGACTTGCAGGAGGCATGGGAGCAGGTAGGAGGACATGCGATTTAGGTCAGGATATGTGCAACACTTATTTAAACTTTATGGACACAAGTTGTCCCAGATTTTAAGTACAGAGTTAAGCACCTAAATAAGGGTTTAAGCCCAGAGTCACAGATCCATGTGGTCGACTTCATCTATTCCCAAATCCGCAAAGTTTATCAAGAAATTTTACATGAGGGGGGAGAAATGAGCTAACCCTCACCAAGTATGACTCAGTCTTTTCCACGGTCAAGCGCAGGGCCTGAAGCAATTCCTGTTAGATTCCGTGTTAACTCAGAAAACATTTAGCTCTTTACAGCCTTTCCCTCATCCCCAGAGGTCAGTGCTGCCATGGGCAGATGAAGCCCTGACCCCAGCC
Organism: Grallaria varia; assembly: GCA_013396735.1. Taxonomy (NCBI): domain Eukaryota; kingdom Metazoa; phylum Chordata; class Aves; order Passeriformes; family Formicariidae; genus Grallaria; species Grallaria varia. The sequence continues at coordinate 813,357 of VWZG01009358.1, read as the reverse complement.
CTGTAGGGTCATGGGGTTGGTTAGTCTGGAGAAAAGGAGGCTCAGAGGTGACCTCATCACTCTCTATAACTACCTGAAGGGAGGTTATAGCCAGGTGGGGGTTGGTCTCTTCTCCCAGGCAGTCAGCAATAGGACAAGGGGGCACGGGCTTAAGCTCTGCCAGGGGAAATTTAAGTTGGATATCAGAAAAAAATTCTTTACAGAGAGAGTGCTCAGGCATTGGAATGGCCTGCCCAGAGAGGATTCGCCGTCCCTGGAGGTTTTTAAACTGAGATTGGATGTGGCACTGGGTGCCATGATCTAGTAAACTGACTGGAGTTGGACCAAGGGTTGGACTTGATGATCTCTGAGGTCTTTTCCAACCCAATCAATTCTATGATTCTATGATTCTATGAGGGGTGGCATGATCATCCCCTGGTTCTGGTTACCTCTCCACCACGTGCTGAGAGCGAGCCGCTGCTCCTGCTGATGTCTCCTGCTGCTCATCATCCTCATGGCTCTCCTGGGAGGGTGTCCCCGAGGAAGCTCCCTCGCCTTCACTTCTGGTGTCCCCCTGTGTGGGCTCCACGTCGCCGCCTCCCCTCTCTGCCTCGCCCTCGGCGTCGCCGTCTGACGGGCTGTCCTCGCCGCTCGTGTCTTCGCTCGAGGTCGTTTCGTAGCTATTTGAGGACACCACACGTTACTCCCTCCTTCCCCATCAGCAGCCGTGGGGCCTGACCAAGACTCATTGGCTCCAATGGGCCTTGGGGCAAGGCCAGGGCGACAACAAGCAAGTTAAAAGGTCTGCGCCGCAGCCAAACCCGGGGTTAGTCTGGTTTGGGCTCCTGAAGGCGGTGGGAGCGTGACAGAAGCAGTTAATGAGCAGCAGGCAAAGGTTACTTCAGGGACTACTCAGCAGGTTTGGAGGGATGTCCATGGCACAAGCCCCAGCGTGGCCAGACTCTGTGCCACCTCCCTGCCGGGAGCTGCCGGCACGGCGCGGCGAGGTGGCACTGGGGGCGTGTCGGCAACCTCGAGGACCTCGAGGCAAAAGCTGTGTTTGCAGCTCCAGCACAGGCCTGAGTCCACCATTCGAGCAGCCCCGCTAGACAGAATTCTCCTCTGATTGTCTCAAAAAAGTCAATAACATCTTCCACGAGACACAACGTTTCACTCCCCCAAAATTTTTCTCAACTTAATCAAAATTCCTCCACTCCCTACAAGCCGTGCCCTTTTGGCAGAAGGAGCTCTGCACAACCAGAGGGAGTAACGCCCGATGAACCCAGCGAGGGGAAGGCAGAGGAGCGTGCGTGAGCAGAAACCAGCAGCCAAGCTTTGCAGGGCGTGGGGCACTGGAACGTGCCTGCCCTCTTGGTGCGGCACACGTGCCCCTCAACAGAAGATGTACCAGTGCTGCCCGTGGAGATGCCCCCACAGCACGTGCTGTTGTCTCCAGGTACAGGCCAAGGGGTGTTAGACATTGGGTACAGGTGGAACAGGGTGCTGGAGCACATCCTGAAGCAGCTCCTTCACCCCAAGGTAATTCCTTACTGACCAAAATAGCCTTTTCCAGGCCCTGAACCAACTTGCTGGCTGTGGCTGGAGCGCGGAGGCAGGTTAGTGGCAGCGTGCCCACCCAGGCAATGCCAACCTCTTCCAAAACCCCCCCCGGAGTCAGTGGGAATCTTCCCATGGAATCTTCCCAAGGAATCTTCCCATCTTCCCCAGCTGGGTTTTGGATGAAGCCCCAAGAGATGGGCGTGCAGAGAGTGTCGGTCCCCAGCATGTCCCTCGCTGCCCTGAAAACACCAATGTCTTTTCTAGGGGGTTATGCCCAGATTATCAGTGCTGGGTTAAAGGAGGGAGAAAAGAGGCTCCACTTCCACTGGCCTTTTAATAAAGAGGCTTGGAGGGGAAAAGAGGGGGGAAAAGAGTGACTTCTCCAGCGATACAGAGGAGGTGACACATTGAAAAGCAGCTTTATCTTCTGAACGGATGCTTACCCACCATTTACCCCAACAAACTGAAGATTCTTTTTGGTCCCATTGCCTCCTGCATGGAAACCATAACCTTTCTTTTTCATGATGGATTTAAGACTTGTGGTTGGAGAGTGTTCTACCAAAATATAAAATAATAGATTAATTAAGCAGATGTGCCACAATTAGCAATAATTATTCCCAATCCCTAGCAACAAACTACAAATCATAACCATAAGCATCTTACTTCATCCTGTGAGAGTCTTTTTATGTCCTGCAAAACTGTGGGTGCAGTTGGCCACAACCTGACCCTGCCCTGCCACCTTTAAATACAGGCCTCAAATGTCTCCGAGTGACTGGGAATATAAAGGAAGTGACTGGGAGTTATATATGTGTCCTATGAATATAAAGTAAGTTTTACATTTGTAATCATGTTTTGGTTCTATTTTTTCCCCAGTACTAATGTATTGGAAATTTCCTATATAAATCTATAATACTACATGGATGAGTCTTTCCACTGGGCTTTGAACAGTCTCTGTGTATTGCTTACAATAGGTCACTTCTCTATTGGCAAGCCCCCTCCCCCTAACAGCAAACAGGCAATGGATTCTCATCTTGATATAAGCTACAATTATTTCAGATGGGAGTGGGGACATGTCTTTTCCCAGCCCAGTTGCTCAGTTAGTCTGACTGGTTTGGGTTCTGGAGAACTCCATGCTGGTTAACCGCAGATGAGCACCAGTCACATATTCTTGCAAACTGAGATGTCCAATCCAAAAAATAAAAAAAAAAATGTTTATTTGATACAGCAGTCCCTAGGACAGCTGCTTTGGGAAGCTGATCCTGTGTATAACCGAACCACGGCTTTAACAGCTCCTGCATCGCTTTGTTTGCTTTTTTAATTTCAGATCCGTAACTTGTGGTGTGCAGAGTTTTGCCTTTCTCATCATGTTCAGGGGGGACTGTTTCTGATCTGACACCCAGCCGTCCCCCCTCCTTGCTCAACACTGCAATAAATGGGAAGTGATTGGGCCCGGACACGTCGATGCCAACATTATTTACCCAACTGTTGATAGTGCGTGTTGGAATTCTCCTTATCCGCAGGCCCTTGTGTAGAGTAGGCCGAGAGCAGGGAGTTTAGGGAATTAACTAACTGGTTCTGAATGGAGCTGAGCTTGGAGGCCGGCTGCTTGATGGCACTGGCGAGCTCGGGGTACCCATGCTCCAAACACAGCCACTGCTCCTGCAGGAGCTCCTGGATCTTCTTCACATATTGCCCGATGGGGTCAACAGCGGGCAGATCCTCGTGCTTGGGGGGACCTTCCCCTTCCAGCCCTTCTTGAGGTTCCTCCTCCCCAAGGCTTGCCTCGCCTCCTCGGTTGCTTTGGCTGTCATGGTTATCCTGGTGATTCCCGTTGTCCTCGTCGATCTGCAGCCGGGAGAGGCATGGAGCACAACGTCCAACCTCACTGCTGCCTTCACCAAAAGGTCCACGTCCCTCTCCACTGAGGGCACCAGTAGCTGCCAGTCCCTGCTCTCTCCGAGCCCCCAGCTCCACGGTGTCCGCTGTGTGGGCGCTGCATCCTACGGATCTGGTGGAGAGTGGGATGTTTACGTTGATGCCTTTATCATGGGCTTGCCTGACGCCGGGCACCTCCGAGAGGTCGGTGTTCACCGCGGCATCGAGGCACTGCAGGGCCCCGTCGCTCCGCCGCGACTGCAGCTTGGCCTCCTTGGACTTCTCCAGGCACAGCTGCTCTTCCAGCTGAGCTTTGGAGCTGGCCAGGAGCTTAATGCTGTTCTCCTTCTCCTTGATCTCATGGTCCTGCTGCTCCAGCACTGCCCTGATGCGCTTGAGCTCCTGTTTCTTCTCACCCAGCTTCTCCTCCAGGTCGGCGATCTGCTGCTTCAGCGCCGCGACCCCACCGGGCTCTCTGGCATCCAGAACGCCGCCCTCCTCGTCCTCTCCAGCCTGGACATTCCCCTCCTCACCTTCCCTGGGCACATTTGGATCCACTTCACTCCCGCTTAGCCCCCTTGCCCCAGGGTTCGTGTTCTCAGAGAGCTGGAGGGCAGCTGGTGATGCCGGTTCACAGGTGGCCACTTCGGTGCCCCCGCCGGCATCGGCAGCGTCGCCCTCCTCGCCCCCACTCTCCATCACCACCTGCAGCTGCGGTGCCGTGGGATGCTGGTTGTGCCACGGGGGCTGCAGGGATGTCAACCCTGGGATAACCCCGCTGGGATGCCCTAAGGAGACCTCTTGCTCCGAGCTCGTCTCCTGGGGCAGGTTTAACGCGGTGCCATTGGAGCTGGAGCCGAAGGCGCCTTCGGAGCCACCCTGGTCGTGGCAGGGCTGGGGAAGGGGCCGCAGGGGTGAGGGTGCCCTGCCATCCCCCGGAGGGGTCTGCCCAGGGGGCAGCGCGTCGGGCATGCTGGAGGCTCTCAGCAGCTGCGGCCGCCCCTGGAGCTCGCCCTCCTGCCACCCTGGCTCCGCCTGGCGCTGCGTCTCTGCCAGAAGGGCCTTCCGCCGGTAACTGGGCTCATCAGCAGCCGGTGGGGCTGGCTCTGTGGGCAGGAGGGCACGGGGGGTCTCGTCCCCCAGGGACGCCTTTCGCTGGGGGAAGGAGCAGGTGGCCGTCCAGCTCTTGCTGGGGGCGGCAGTGCAGCCGCGGGAGCTGTTCTCGGGCAGGCTGAAGTTTCGGGGCAAGGTGCTGAATTTGGGCTGCTTGGCCCGGCGGTGGATGTGGACCCTTCTGATGGTGTTCCCTTTCTCAATGTCATCCACGTACTTCAGGAAGTCCAGGTCCAAGTGAAAGCCGTACGGTGTCTCCAGGGAGTAGGGGAGGCCGCGCGGCTGCTCCCTCTCCCCGTCGGGTTTGGGTGGCTGGCCGTCTGCTGGAACAACCCAAAAAAAGAGCTGATTGAATTCTGCAAACTAGAAAAGATGTTCAGAGCAGGGGGGAGATGCTTTTGCTCTTTCCATCTGGATTTTGGGTGGGCGGGGGCTGCAGCTCGTGGTGGAGCTGCACAGAGATGCAGCGACACAAGCCAAGCTCTGAGCCAGTTTTCCAGAGGCGAATCAGGTAATTGTTGCACCAAGGAAGCTGAAAATTTACTGAAATCCTGGCTCTAATTGGCAATTAAGCAAACAGCAGGTTTTGCAGGCAGAGCTATGTCTCTGCTGTAGGGATAAAGAGCTGCCTGATGGCTAATAAATGCAGCTCAATAACAGAAGGTGGGACCGATCTGTGACAGCGGCATTTTTCAAGGCTTTCGGTTTGGTTTTAACTTCTTGATGGCACAAGCGGTGCCGTGCATGGCAAGCAGGAAAATCATTGCATTGCCTCGCCTCGCCTGCAAACACCGGGTCGCAAATCACTCCTTGGAAATGATGGATAGGGCACAGGGCAGAGGCTGGACTCAGACAGCGCCAGCCGCATCCATGCGGAACACGTGCATCCCAAGGTGACCGGCTCACGGCGCTGAGCGCAGGGTTTCATTGAGGCAAATCACCACCAAAGGCATAACAGTGGGTTTGCCCACCCTGCCAGGGCAGGCAAATGGCCCCACAGCCCCCAGGCTCCTGCTTGAATGCAGCTTAATACCATCACCTCCAGCCTGCAAAAATTCACAGCCCTTGAATTTCCACCTCGAGGGTCTAAAGGGTTAAACTGCTGCATCATCGATCATGCTCCTCACGCAGCAAGTCCCTGAAATCACAGGGGTTTGGGCTGCCTTGCACCTCTGAGCCGGAGAGCTGCGCTCAGGGAGGATGAGGAGGAGCAGCTGGAGCAGGAGGAAGCAGGTCCTGTGGCTGATTCCTCAGTCTCCACTCTGGTGCAGCAGCTGGTGAGCACCGGGATAACTTGGTGTGGTTTTTGGTACCGCTCGTCACGGAGCTTCACTGAGGTGCTTCGGGTGGGAAGCAGCACGGGGAAGTCAGAGGAAGGACAGAGGGGAGACATCACAGGGGGCCAGGGGGCCCAAGAGCAAAGCCTGGATGGTGGGAGCAGGGATCTGTCCTGCCAACACACCACAGAGGACAGGAGGACAAATATCTGCTGATTTAGAGCTGAGACCACGCTTTGCTGTGGTTTAGGAAGTTTGCATAATACATGAACGATTAATTTTTCATCTCCTGGCCTCACATATATAGAGAACGGGTTATTTACACTATTTCTGGTAAGGAAAATACTCCAGGGTTTTGGGTTTTTTTCAAGGAACAAATGAGCAAATAAACATCCTGCAGCCTCCATACCTTCGGTCTTCTCCATGGTGGGGTCTAACTGGGCTGTCACTTCAGCATCTTCTGACAGCTAAGGCTGATGAGTTACTTCACCCTTGGAAAGAAAAAATAGAAATGAATACTTTTAATTTAATAAAAAGAAGCTCAACCACGTGCACTTGATCTCGCCCTACACCTCTTCACAGGCCACCCCTTCCTCTTTCCCACGTTCTGCAGCCCAGTGGGGTCTGCCACGGGCTTTGAAGCTGCTTAAATCAACAGCTCCTTTTCCAGGGGCAACAACTTGAGCTTCACAGGCACACCCCAGGTAGCTGGTTCTTCTAAAACACCCCCTGCATTACACATGGTTTGACAGACAGAGGACAGACAGGCATTTAGGGTGGCCTGATGTCGATGGCACGGCAGCTCTTTACTGACTGAAGATGGAGATGCCGCAAGCTGGAGATGTCCAACATCACAGCACCCCTGAGAACAGGGAGATGAACTGCACACAGAAATGGCTGCTCTGTCACCTCGGGGTTTGTTTTAAACCAAAGATGCAAACTTTTTGCTGAATCTTCTTCAAATGAAAGCCATTCAGAGCACGTCCCCACTGTTAGAAAGAACCTTCACCAAACTGCACAGAGCCACAGACAAACTGCCTTCAGCTCAGGGAAGGGCTTCAGGTGGAGATCTGCCGTAGCCAACACTGAGGACTTCACATCCTTACTGGGCTGTGTTGCCCTCCAGCTCCTTCCCATCATCTGGATGTGAGGGATTAAGGCTGGGAACAACCAAGAAAGGCCCTGGGTGAAGGGTCTCTCTTCCAGGAGCTTTAAAAAGACACAGAGAGGAGGCAGGGAAGGGCAAAGGAGGCTGAGGCAGCTGGATGTCACTGTAGGAGACTTCCTGGCTTGTGAGAACAGAAACGATGCTCAGAGTGAGAAGGTCTGGTTTTAATTTCTGCTACAGGGGATGAAGTGGGAGTTTCTTGAACAGTAGGTTGTTTGTTTAGGATTTTCCTTTAAGTATCTAATTTGATCCACGGCCAGAGATGGTCCCGCAGCCACTTGGAAGTCCATCCCCGCTGCTCCAGTGCCTCCCTGAGCTATGCAGGATTCTCAGGGTGGGCCCAAGGAGTGCAGAGCCCATGCTGGGCCAGACCCAGCTCATGTTTGTCTCGTGGACCAAACTGAACTCATTTGCTGCCTCAGTGAGGGACTCAGTACCCGACCGCAGTTCCAGAGCTCCCATGAAGGGGCTCCAGCCAACCTTTACCAAAGGCCAGCTGAAAAATGAAGTCAAATCCTCATGTGTTGTTGCCACAGGACACTGCCCCACCCCTGGAAGTGTCCAAGGCCAGGTTGGATGGGGTTTGGAGCAACCTGGGCTACTGGAAGGTGTCCCTGGGCTACTGGAAGGTGTCCCTACCCAGGGCGGGGGGGTGGGACTGGATGAGCTTTAAGGTCCCTCCCAACCCAAACCATTCTGTGATTCCATGACAGATCCTTTGAAAGATCAAAACCTTTTAAAGAAACAATTAGTTGTCAATCAAGCAGACATTGTTGTTGCTGATGTATAGAAAGCCAGGAAGGTTCCACCTGAAGGAGAAGATCAAAAGCTCCTGCAGGGCTGGTACCTCCTCAGTGCTCACATGGACAGATGGCCCACCCAACACCATGTGAGGTCCTGAAACACCTTGTCCAGCAGCTCCTGGTGTGCTCTCCAATTAACCATCCTCCTTCTATAAAGGGCAATTCCTTCTGTCTCCTCCTGCCAATAAACAGCCCGTGCCAAAACAAACACTAACCCCCCTTCTCAAATATTGATTTTTTTTCTCTAATTTTCAGATTGCAGCCAGGTACAGGCACCAACTACACTCCACTCTTCTAGGTCTTTTATTCAGAAGTGGAGGGAAAGCCAGTGAATAGGATGGTTTTTAATATCCAGATAATTTCATCTATTTGGATCATTTATGAGCTGGCCGGGTCCCAGCTCTGCAGCCCAAATTGATACTCCGCCTTTTCTCTTTTGAGCAATTGCCTTCCAAATCCCCTCGTAAAAGGATGCTGGATGCACCCAACCAGCTTGCCGAGGTTTTCCCGGTTCCCCCCACCCGGACCAGCTCAGGCACGGAGCAAATGGCTTGGAGCCAAAATCCGTGGCTCCTTGGCCCCCACGGCTGCTCCGCCGTGCGTGTCCCGAAGGAAAATGAGATTGAAAGATGAACTAATTGGCCAGAAGGAGCAGATCCCCCCACCCAGCACACCAGGGCAGGGCTTTCAGGTGGGTCTCCGTCCCGCTAAGACCTGTTACGCTGCCCCTCTCTCGGGCTCTGTGTTTGCCGAGTTTGCCTCTCCGAAACAAAATCGCAGCTCCTTTATTTTCCTCCCCGGGCAGGCGACGCAGCGCTGCTGATTTTTACCTTTCCTGTGGCTGTGGGGAGGATTAATCCCGATTGGAATTACGCTGCTTTTCTCAAGGCAGGAATATACACAGAGAAATGGAAGCGGAGGAGCCAAGTATGTGAGAACAGGCAGAGAAGTGGTTTTATTCCCTGGGGCTGCCCGTTTGCAGGGACAATGTAGTGCCTTTTTAACTACTCTGGCCTCAAACACTGGCTCTTTACAGTCCCATTGAGCCCCTCTTTCACTCCATCCCAGTTTCCAGGCAATGCGAGCACCCCCATCCACCCCAGTCAGCAGACAGGACAGCCCCATTACAGCCCCAAAACATTTCAATAACAAATTAACTCAACCACACAGACAAAGATACACAAACTTCCTTCTCCCGGAGCACGTTGCGAGTCATTTTAAGTAGGAAACAGTTCACCCTGAGCCTATAAAGAAGAAGATGATTCCCCGGCACCGTCTCGTTATCCGGAACACCACATTATTTGAGCTCTGCCTCTCCGTCCTCCTGCACTGCAGCAACGGCTCCGTGGTGAAAGCAAAAACTGGTTAGGAAAGCATTTTGTCATGTTACCTTTTCACGCTGGCACCTGCAAGCCCACCGGGGAGCAGAAGCTCTCGCCTCTCTCAAAAGCATCTTTTCCCATGGCCAGAGCCGGCGGCGAAGGGTTTGGAGCAGCAAAGCCGCGTCATGGTTTAACCCCAGCCTTTCCCAGCCCTTACAAAGTTGGTCAGCTGAGCAGTGACCTTGCTGGGAAAGCAAACACAAGTTTAAACCAAGAAGCACAAAAGAGGGATTGATTTTCCAACAAAGCAGCCCCCGGCTCTCGGGTGACCTTTCCGAGGACGGTTCAATCCCGGTGCGTGAAACGAGTTACTTTCCCCCGAAGAGTTCCCTTTGCCAGGAAACACGAAGCGCTGCCTGGGCTGTCGGGGGGCTGCCTCCCTTATCGGGGCTGATTATGGAAGAGCTGGTCAATAATTAACGCCGGGGCTGTCGCTGTACCCGATGCTGCAGCCGCAGCCGCGCTCGCCCTCCGCATGCTGCGCCCTCCGCGCTGGAGCATTAGCGATTCCGCCAGCGCCTCTCCCAAGGAAACGCCACTCAAAGGCAGCGGCTTTGGGAAAGGCTGCGGAAGGTCTCAGTGTCCGTAATTCATCCCGCCGGAGCCCCGTTCCCACGCGCCCTTCGCCCTTCTCCCCGCAGCTCCGGCCCCCAACCCATCCACCCGCGGTCCCGGGGCATGCGGAGTGGGATGGGGGCATGCGGAATGGGATGGGGAGATGCGGAATGGGATGGGGAGATGGCAGGAGCAGCCCCAGGGGGCACTGAATGAGATAGGGAGATGGCAGGAGCAGCCCTAGGGGACACTGAATGGGATGGGGAGATGGCAGGAGCAGGCCCAGAGGATGTGGAATGGGATGGGGAGATGGCAGGAGCAGTCCCAGGGGGCACTGAATGGGATGGGGAGATGGCAGGAGCAGGCCCAGAGGATGCGGAATGGGATCGGAGATGGCAGGATCAGCCCCAGGGGTCACTGAATGGGATACAGAGATGGCAGGAGCAGCCCCAGAGGATGCAGAATGGGATAGGGAGATGGCAGGAGTGGCAGGAGATGCAGAATGGGACGGGGAGATGGCAGGAGCAGCCCCAAGGAATGCTGAATGGGATGGGAAGACGGCAGGAGCAGTGGGAATGCAGCACGGGCCAGGGGATGCCCACTGGGGGCCAGTGGGACTCTCTGGATGAAACACTCCAGCCCTTTGCACTGGGGTTATCCATGGAAGTTCCAACCTGCCGGCAGGGCAGGAGGAGGCAGAGGGCAGAACAGACACAGTGGAACTGCGCAGCCGTGGCTGCCCCTGGATCCCTGGAAGTGTCCAAGGCCAGGTTGGACAGGGCTTGGAGCATCCTGGGCTAGTGGAAGGTGTCCCTGCCCATGGCAGGGGGTTGGGTTTGGGTTCCAACCCAAACCATTCTGGGATTCTGTGATTCTGGGCAGGATGTTCGTGGCATGGGGCTCAGTGATGGGTACAGTGCCCTATCCCCAGCCCATCCCACGCACCCACATTGCCATTCCCCTTGGGCATCCCTGATTGCTGCCTCCCCAGGCTGGCAAGAGGGACAAACCCCTCAATCTCTGCACTGAACTCACAACAACCTCACACTCGCAAAGGCAGAGGGGTTCAGGCACTGCCCGGGATGCGAACCCCTTTCAGGGCTGGGAAAGAAAATCCTGGGAAGCAGAGGCGTCCCCTGGGACCTGGGGGTCTCTCACCAGGGTCTCACATCCTCCCAGAGCAGCACCAGCACCTCTCCCATTGCTTCACAAGCAGCACAACCCAAACGCTCATGTTAGGGAAGAAAACCACATCTCGTTGCTGTGAGAGAGCAGAGGTGCTGGCAGCGCTCCAGCCCCTGCAGCCACCCAACGGGACCTCAGCAGATTAACTTGGAGGGAAAGCAGAGAAGTTTTGCCTCTGCGGGAAGCAGAGTCTCCGAACGTGCAGGGAACCAGCAGCATTTGTCCTTGTCAGCTCTCCCCGAGGCACGGACGGGTTAAGTTCGTACCCGAGGAATGAAAAATAATTTCTGCAGCCGCTTAAACGCCGCCTTTCCCAAACAGTGCCTTTCCCAATTGCCTCCTTTCCCACGTGGCCCCGTCCCACGCCGCACAGGGCCGTGACTCGGTGCCCGTGGCTTTCTGCTTTCACAGGCAATTACCGAGCTCGAGGTTCAAACCCAACTTACGAGCACGTTGGGTTATTTTCTGCCGAATTCTTACCATTTAGTTCTGCTCGTGTGTCCCTTCTGAGTACATTCTGCTGCTCGTGCTCTCCAGACAAAGCAGCCCGGCGGAAAAAATACACATATTTCTGTACGGCACTGATTTTAAAGTAATTCTGACAGAACTGGTCCATTTTCCCACTGGAAAGACCGAGCAGGAAGCTTTCATTTTGGAGCATTTCCTTATCGCAATTACACACATACGACCTACGGTTGTTCCCAGATTTAATCCCCACGGGCCTGAGGAAGTCTGTGACCCTTCAAATAAGCTTTTAATCAGGAGCTATGAAGAGAAGGAGTCAAAACATGCAAATTAATTAATTACGAGTTGGTGCCTGATGGATTTACAAATGGCCTCTGATGGCTTTGCTCAGGGGGGCCTGCACAGGGTGGGAAATGGAGAAGGGGCTCACCGGGGCCCGGCTGAAATCACCCTCCGAGTGTGAGAACGGAGGTCGTGGCCTGACAGTGCTGCTGTTTCACATTAGGCACCGCAGCTGTCGGGACAGAGTTCGCTTTGCAGGCTTCTCCCGTGCATGAGAGGAACCAGACGGCCTCAGAGCAGCCCAGCAGCCACCCCAGCAGAGCCACCACTGCCTTTGGGGTGCTGGCAGGGCCAGTGGGCAAAGGGGCAGTGGGATGTGCTCCTCCGCCATGCAGACCCATCAAACAATGATCAAGGTCAGAAGGGACAACTGAGGTCATCCAGTCCCTCCCTGCTCAAGCGCGTTACTCAGGATCATGTCCTGGCTCTGGAATATCTCCAGTGAGGAGACTCCACACCCTCTCTGGGCAATCTGCTCACTGCTCGGTCACTGCACAGCAAAGAGGCTCTTCCTCATGTCCAGGAGGAACTTCCTGAGCATCAGACTCTGCCCGTTCCTCTTGTCTCATTGCTGGGCACCCTGAGCAGAGCCTGCTCCATCCTCTGATGCCTCCCTTCAGATACTGATATCCATGGATGGGGTCTCGTCTCAGTAATCTCGTCTCGAGGATGAACTGGCCCAACTCCCCCTGCCTTTTTTCAGGAGAGAGATGCTCCAGTCCCCTCATCATCTTCACAACCCTCCACTGGACCCGCTCCAGGTGCTCCATGTCCTTCTTGTCCTGAGGAGCTCAGGAGTGGACACAGCACTCCATGTGTGCCTCATCAGAGCTGAGCAGAGTGGCAGGATCCCCTCTGGACAAGCCAAAGAAGTTTCCCCTCAGTATCCAAAGGGTTACACCCAAACCTGCTCCATCCAGGCGGTCCTCAGGATTGCACAACAACCAGCTGAGCTATTATTGCAAATGGACATACCAGGAATAAATACGGCCTCTCGGGGAATATTTGTTGTACGGATTTTTCAACTCTGTTTTCACTGCAAAGGAAGAAAAATAACCCATTTCCAGCCTGCTGGGGGACATCCACACGGGTGGGATCTCCACTGCATGGCCGGGGGCTGTGATACACTGCCCGCTGGCAGCGGATTGGGAAGGACTTCCCCTCCAGGAGGAAAAAAAGAAGCTTGCAAACTTTGTGGGATTAAATCAACAACTAAATAAATAAAAGCGGTTTAAAGTCCCGGTTTGCGCTGCGAGGAGTCGTCGTGAGGTTTTCCAAAACGAGAGCTAACGGGGTTTCTGCTGGGATAGAACTGCATCCCAGGGGTCCATCAGCCACCTTCCTGGGTGCACACCCATCGCTGCTGGCAGTCCCACGGCCCACGGCATTCCCTGGGATGACAGCTCGGGGGTGGACACGCTGCAGAAGATGCTCAGCAGACCCAAAATTAAAGTGGGGAGACCAGATAAAGCCTGAGCCACTGCTATAAACCCAACAGGCACCAGAAAGGCAAGTTTCCAAGACGGATCCACCCCTGGATCCATCTCTGTATCCATCCCTGCAGACACGCTGTGCTGGCTGGGCAGGCTTCCCTCCATGCTGGCATCACCCATGGCACATGCCAAGGTGGAGCAGGGCTGGATTTGGGGACGCAAATCCAGCTGCTGTATGGGAAGAGCCTCCGTCCCAGGGCCAGGGCACTGCTCCAGCATGTGGCTGATGGCACCAGCTCCACATTTTATCCCACTCCAGGCAGAATCTCCCTTGGCTTGCGGCCTGCCTGGGGCATCCCCAGAGCAGAGCTGGGAGCTGGAAGCAATTCGTGAGTGCTGGAGAGGGGAGAGTTCCCTCTGCAACCCATAAAAGCTCGTGGCTGATGATGGAGAGGTCCAGGGTGGCCTCCCACCCCCTTGGCAGAATTGTGTGCATGGAAAACATCCTGGAGGCGTGCGAGGCCTCCCTGGCGTTTGAAAGGAGAGGGTTCTCAAGGAATCTGAATAATTAACCCAGCAGCACTTAATAAAGAAGATGATCCCTTTCAGCAACCCTCGAGTGTGCAACCCCCGTGGCCAATGGTGCTTAAACAGCCATTTCGGGCTGTTTTTCCAAAGCCTGTAATAAAGTCGTGTGGGTACTGATTTTATTAAAGCCGCTTGTTGCTGTCTAATAAACGTTGGGAGCTTCCTGCCAGTATTTCCATTAGAGACGGGACAGGAAGAGATCTGGAGGTATCAGATATCCAAACTCTCTCCCTCTTTTATGGCTTAGCAGGAGGAGAAAATGATCACATTCACCCCCTCCTTCAATAACCTCTTCTGCGACTGACCTTCAGCTGGTTCCAGCCACGGCCTTACAAAAGCTTTGGTGGATTCTCATGGTTTTATGCCATGCCTTGAAAACCGTGGTTTTTCCCTAAAGTCTCCTTTCCCAGAACCACGTGAGCACAAAAACCATGCAAAGCACTGAAACAAAAGCACTTCGTAGTCAGAAGGCAAACAAAAACCTAAGGTGCCTCGTTGCTGTTTGCTCTTTTTGCCTCAACCCCACAAGTTTTGAGGGAAAATAATGAAGCCCTCCTCTGGCTTCTGGACTCTTCCAAGCTGCTGGTTCCCACCTCCTTACCCTTGGGACAAGGCAAGCTTTGCTGCCGTGATCCTGAGTAAGTCCCATGTGGTCAAAGAAGGTGGTACCAACTTTACGACAAGGGGGATGGGGTTTTGAGGAACCCCGCCTAGTGGAAGGTGTCCCTGCCCATGGGAGAGGGGCCGGAACGAGGTTTAAGGTCCCTCCCAACCCAACCCATTCCAGAATGACACATTTAGCTTGGCCAGGGCTTAGTGTATCCCTGGGATTCCTGCATTCATCCCACCCAAGAGGCAGAGCTTTGGCCCAAGCTGGGCTGGAAACACCTTCTGTTTTCTAAGGAAAACCAGAATCCTTTGGGTGTTTTCAGAAGCTGGGTGTGGAGGAACCAACAAACCAAGGGCTCCTGCTTCTTGGGAAGGGCTCTTCTGCTTCACTGCTCACCAAGGAATGAGAAGAAGGTGCTGTGCCCATGTCCAAGCCCTTCTTCAGTGCTTACTGAAGATGAAATACTGGGGTTTATGGAACTGGAAAAGCTCCCCCTGACACCCAAACGGGGCTTTCTAAACCCACCGACCTGAGAAATGGCCAAAAAAGTGCATTTCTGGTGGTGAAAACCAACTGGTGACCTGCCTGACCTCAGGACATTCCCACCATGAACACAGCTCCTCCTCTGCTGAAAAAGGCACTCTCAAGTGCTTTTAGGAAATCCCAATTCTCAGCATGCCTGTTTTCCTCCTCTTCTCTGGGCAACCCCTGCAGTCCTCCACAGAGACACAGAGCCATTTGACATTGATTTCTGGCTGCAGACAAGAAGACTCAGATTGATCACCCTCCTGACGGGTTTAGAAACCTCTTCCAAGGGGAACAGTTCTTTTTCAGGCCGCCTGAAACCGCTCTCCACATTGATTGGGACTGCAGAGGGGATGGATGTGCCGCCCTCCTCCTCTCCTGGTGATCTCCATGTGGATGCTGGGAGCCCTGCAGAGGCAATTCCCATCACTCATCCAGGTTATGTGGAGTGTTTAGGAAATGGGGACTCTCTTCCAGGTTTTTGACCAAGCTCGGCCATCCACTGCTGGTGTATTTTCAACTTTCTCCCTTGCAGCAAGGCTCACATTCTGCCCTGGTGAACAGAGGAACTGGCTGAAAGGGTAATTTAAGGCATTCCCACTTGGAAGATGGGGACCTCTGTGTCTGGGTGGCTTTTTCACCACATCTCACATTTCTAACTCCACCAAATTGCCCATTTTGGCAGTATATTGTCATAATAATGACAATACCTCCTTTTTCATGTGCTGTTTAAACCCTGGGATGGGCAGAACTCGAGGCTTCAGCACCAGAAACGTGAATTCCACCAAGGCCTAAAAGAAACAGGGTGAGGAAGGAGTTCCCTGCAGCTGGTCCCTCCCCACCACTCTCCCCTGGTACTGCCAGTGTGCCAGCGAGGATGGTCAGCCACTTCTGCCCCGAGCCATGGTCTCCTTCACACCCCTTGAGCTGGGGCCAGGCCTTTACTGAGCATCCCGCTGCTCCTGAGTGAGGCAGTCACACAACCCTCGCCACAGGGGGCACTGAATGGAAAATACAATAATTTCCCATATTGACTTTCTGCCTCTAACCAATGGGGCCGCGCTCATCCCCGCTGCTGCTCCCAGAGCCTCCTTGAAAAGACCCAAAGTTGGGCGTGCAGCACCCGGGCGATAAAAATGCGACTTTCAAAATATTTGGCAGCCGTAAAACCGCCGGGGGAGGGAGCTGAGCTTGTGAATGAGCCTGTATTCATCCAACCAGCCATGTCCCCAGATCTCAGCACCGCTCCCGGTGCGAGGAATGTTTTGAGGCCAAACCTCTCCCTTCCCAAAGGTGCCCAGGACACAAGACACAGAGGGTGTTTGATGGTAAGCAACGTCGCGCTCCTGCCTGGTGGCAAATGGGTATGTGGGAATGGGACAGCACTGCACATGGGGGCGATCCCTGTGCCTGGGAGGTAAAACATTCCCCACAACAGGACTCTGGGGAAAGGAGCTGAGTGGGACCCTCGTTTTCCTATTCACAGGTCGTTTGGAAACTGCACCAGGAGACTGACAGAGGCTGCAGCAGCAACAGGCTCTCTCACACCTCATCTTTCAGTTCCAGGATTGTTTTAATGGATCCATTCACTGAACCCTCCTCAGCCACGGATTCCCTGGCCAGGTTGCTGCTCATCGAGCTGCCTGTCATTTTGGCAGCTGTGTTTATTTTTTTTAATATTACAATCAAAGCAACAAAGAATCAGTGATAAGCCCAAGGTTACAGGCTCCCCTCCGCCTCATTTACCACTTCAGGGATCATTTAAAAGATCAGCTTTTCCCCTTTTAGCCCATCCCAAATCAAACACAAAACACTGGGAAGACTGAAACGGATCTGAAGGCAAAAGTTGATGCTTTTTACAGTGTTCCCCTTCTCTGCCCACTGCTATAGCCACTACCCTTCCCCTGCATGTGCAATGGTTTCAACGTTCCCAGCCTTCATTTGGGCAACACAGCTAAAATATTTAACCCCTGGCTTGGGAAATCCTTCCTGGCAGTGTTGCATCCCAGAACTCCCTGGAAAATGAGCTACCCCAGCACAGCACAGCCCCACTCGCACCTCTGCAAGGTGAACATCACACCCAGAGCACCCAGACCACGACTTCCTCCCCCCTCAACCCACTCAGAGGTGCAGCTGAGATTCTCCAACCCACTTTCGTCCATCACCTTCTGGAGAAGAGGCTCAGGGGTGACCTCCTCACTCCCTACAACTCCCTGACAGGAGGGTGTACCCAGGTGGGGGTCAGTCTCTTCTCCCACCAACCAGCAACAGGAAAAGAGGGCACGGGCCAAAAGCTCTGCCAGGGGCAATTTAGGTTGGATATTAGGAAAAAATTCTTTACGGAGAGAGTGAATGGGCTGCCCAGAAAAGTGGTGGATTCACCGTTCCTGGAGGTTTTTAAGCTGAGACTTGTCATGGCACTCAGTGCCATGATCTGGGAATCATAGAGTGGGGTTGGATCAAGGGTTGGATTTGATGATCCTGAAGGTGTCTGCCAACCCAGCTGATTCTGTGACTCTATGGTTCTATGATTCTGTGATGCAACGACCTCCCCACGCACTGCTCAGCCTCTTCTACACAGTTCACAGCAACGATCCATCCCCATTCCCACCCTGATTCCTCCTGGAGCACAGCCCGAGCCTGGCACACCTTTCCCTCAGATGAGCCCCAAAAGCCACACTGGACGTGGCAGAGCCCGGCTGTGCAGAACTGTCCTGGTACCCTCCACGGCCGGGGAAAGGCGATGCCACCTGCGGGGGAGGGCGAGGCACTGCCTGTCCCTCCGCTCGCTGCCAAACCCGCCCCTCGCTTGGCCCCTCGGGGATGCAGAACCCCGGAGGATGCAGAACCTTTGGGGATGCAGACCCCCCCCAGTGATGCAGAACCCCCAAGGATGCAGAACCCCAAAGGATGCAGAACCTTTGGGGATGCAGAACCTTCGGGGATGCAGAACCCCCTGGTGATGCAGAACCCCCGAGGATGCAGAACCCCGAAGGACGCAGAACTTTCGGGGATGCAGAACCCCGAAGGATGCAGAACCCCAAAGGATGAAGAACCCCCGGAGGATGCAGAACCTTTGGGGATGCAGAAACCCCTGGTGATGCAGAACCCCCGAGGATGCAGAACCCCGAAGGACGCAGAACTTTCGGGGATGCAGAACCCCGAAGGATGCAGAACCCCGAAGGATGCAGAACCCCCAGACGATGCAGAACACCGGAGGATGCAGAACCCCCCGAGCTCAGCCCGGCCCTTCCCGGAGGCACAAACGGGTTACGGTGCGGGGCAGGACTCGCGGCTGGAAAGGGGCTGGGCTGGGCTCGGCTCAACCGAGGGTTTTGTGGCCGGGCTTTGAGGATAAACACAACTCTGGCTGCTCTGCCAGCCTGGGGATTTCCGCCGCGTTGCCCCTCGGGGGGCCCTCGCACGGTGCCATCTGGGGGTCCCGCCAGGGCTCGGAGCCTCCCTGCCCTCGCCCAGCCGCGCTCCGTGCCACTGTCTCGCACCCAGGGGTGCACTGGGAACGCTCCTGTCCCGGGCGAGCCGCGGCTGATGCTGCTCCCAGGCAGCCACCCGAGGGGCCAGGGCACCCCGAGCACCTCCGGAGCACCTTGGACCACCCCCAAAGCACCCTCGGAGCACTGTTGGAGCACCCCAAGGAGCACCCTCGGAGCACTGTTGGAGCACCCCAAGGAGCACCCGCAGTGCACTGTTGGAGCATCCCCCGAGCACTGTTGGAGCACCCCAAGGAGCACCCCCAGTGCACTCTTGGGACACCGCCAGGAACACCCCCCAAAGCACCCTCGGAGCACCCCAAGGTACCCCTCGAGGAGCACCCTTCCAAGCCGCTCCCGCGTATTCCCCGAGCACCTCGGAGCGCGCTCCGGAGCATCCCCGAGCACTTTCAAAGCATCCCCCCCGAACGTCCTCCCCGAGCGCCCTTTGAGACACCCCCAGGGCGCCTTCGAGCGCACCCCAGAGCATCCTCCAGCGCACCCCAGAGCCTCCTCCAGCGCACTCCCGACACCCCCCGAATGCCCGGCCAACCCTCCGGCGGAGCATCCCCAGCCCCCGTACCTGGACCGGCGGAGCTCGGCTCTCCCGGCCCCGCGATGCCGCTGCCTCCTCCGGGCGGGTCCCGGGGCGGGCCCCAGGGGCGGAGCGGGTCGCGGTGCCCTCCCAGAAATCCGCCTTTTTTTTTCTTTTTTGTTTTTTTGCCGTGTTTTTTTCCCCCCTTCCCTCATGCCCGCGGTATTTAGTTGAACGTTTTGTTTATACTTTTGCAGCTCATCCTGTTTGCACAGATGCGGGCGGAGAGCGGCGGGAGGGAAATTTTCGGGGATGGGCTGGGGATGCAGCACTTAAGCGGTGTTTGCACCAGCTGTTCCCTGGCTCGGGTCACACCGGGCCCTTGGAACTTGTTGCAATCGCATGGAGAACGGAAAGAAAATGCAGTCTATGCTGAGTTTTAGGGTTTGAGACTCCCCATGTGCTCGTCGCCCTCGGCTGTACCAAGTCACGGTGACGGTTCTGGGGACAGGCAGAAATCAGCACTTTGGTGACCCCACGGTCATACCTTCCAAAGGTAAAGCTTTTGATTTGGCCCCGCCTTTGAGACTCGGAGGCAAATCCCAGCCCTGCCCCAGCTGTTCCAGAGCGGGGAGAGCAGCAATGCTGGGGGCAGCCACGTGGTGTCCATCTGGATCCTACAGGGATGGGTGCCACCCTCTGGGATCCCCCCATTCCTTCAGTAGGAGCCCAAAGACCTCTTAGCTCTGACTTGGAGGGTACCTGAGAGTTGGGATCCAGCTGTGTCTAGGTGATTCCAGAGCACTCCTGGCAGTATCCAGGCTCCTGGAAAACAGGGAAGAATAAAATCCCGTTATCCAGCTCAGAAGTGACTGGGGCTCCAGTGCCCAGCTTGGTCTGCCATCACTCCCATGGGAAGGGCTCAGGTGCCCCAATGAGAGGAACACGTTTCTTGGTGACTTTAACACTGGATCAAAGAACCAAGGGGAAAAGTGTGTCTCAAGGCAGCCTTTGGGCTTCACTGCATGAGGAAAAGCCCCCTTGCTGCTCCTCAGGGGATTCTGGCAGTGCCCAAAACAGAGGGACCGTGGCTATCAGAAAGGTGGGGGGTGACTCCTGCATTATTTTCCTCTCTTGTTCCTGAACAAAAACCTACTTGGTGTGGCTTTGGTGACACAGCACCTCTCCTGCTGCTCCCAGGGATGTGCAGCTGAGCCATGACCCATCCCCTGGGCTCATCCCAAAGCCGTGACAATCCCTGAGCCCTTACAACGTCAAGGAGGCTTTTGCAGCAGAAACTTCAGGCACCTACAGGAAGCTCTTGTGGTCTCAGACATTCAGCTGCACTTGTTTGTGTTCTGTTTTCCCTGGGGTGAGATTGAAGTGCTAAAAAGTGTGCGGGGGCTGGGTAAGGAGTGAAGCGGTGGCAGCTCAAAGCACTCGCTGCTGTGAAGGTGCCTCAGAAAAGCCCCAACTACCAAAAACTCCCTTTTTGAGCCAACAGAACCAAAACCAGTTCCCCTTTTCAGTCGCTGAGGTTTGACTTGCTCGATAACTGGAAGGCAAAGAGTCTCTTCTGTGAGCTGTAGGTGCCCAGAAGTGTAATGTGGAGACATGGAGAACTTGTGTGACCCCAGTTTAATCCAGGAGAATAACGGTGCTTTCAAACAGAACAGGACAAACGAGGAGAACTTTGCCATCTGCATAAATGAAACCTGATAAATTGTTTAAGAGTGGATTAGGTGACTTTGGGGAGAGCTCCAAGGCAGACGGTGCACATGAACATTGAAGAAGCCTCCGAGGTGCAGCTTGCCAGGAGCCAGGAGCCAGGAGGGGACGGCAGGAATGCAGCCACGGCCTCTCCCTCGCCGTCTCCCACCGCGTCCTCCGGCCCCGCGCGCGGGCAGCATCCTCTCCGCGACGCGTTTCCATCTTGCAAAGTTCAGCTATTCTTAGGCGAGGTTGTGAGTCATTAAGCGCTTTCAGATTGTTTATTTGTCAAGCCACAGGCACTCAAATTTACTTCTGCAGCCAGACAACTCGCTCCGAGGATTTCTTTCCACCGCAGAAATTACTAGGTGAAATTCCACGGCCAGAGGTCAGCGCTGCTGCCCGGAACGCTGCGCCGGATCCCACCCAAGGGCTCCTCTCAAAGGTCAATACAAGAGGGGGGAAAAGAACAACAAGAAGAATGTGGTTTCCTACAGCCTTTCACCACCTGATTTAGCTTTTGCACATGTGTTTTTTAAGAGAGGGACTGGACCTTCCTGGCTGGTTGCAATGCCTCGGAGGGTGGATGGTGTTTGGATGGTGAGGGGCTCCCTGGGGAAGCAGGTTTCCCTACAGAGGTGGGATTAGATCCTCCTGGAGGAGTCCTTTGCCTGCTCTGGAGCAGAGTTTCTCCCTGCAGCTCCCAAGAGCAGACAGACAAGAGCAGAGTGAGGCTCCTGCCCCGTGCTGGGAGGAAAACAGAGTTGATGTCGTGTTTGGGGCAGGGGCTGATGTGATCAAGCCCTGTTTGGAAAGACAGTCATTGTTCTATAGGATGTTAGTACCAACATCCATTTTTTTAGACCCTCTGCAAACTTCTGGCCCTGTGCTGCACTTACAGGAGCTGCCTTGTATGACCCGAATGCCACAATCCTGCCCCATCCATCCATCCATCCACATGGAGCTGCCATGTCCAAGGCCTTCTATTCTTGGCTG
Source organism: Grallaria varia (assembly GCA_013396735.1). Classification (NCBI taxonomy): domain Eukaryota; kingdom Metazoa; phylum Chordata; class Aves; order Passeriformes; family Formicariidae; genus Grallaria; species Grallaria varia. The sequence goes on along the minus strand of VWZG01009358.1, from coordinate 791,765 downwards.
GCAGCATGAATGGGGCAAAATGCTTCTGCAAGTCACTGGGTGCTGCAGGAACACAAATATCAACTTAAGAAAGCAGGTCAGTTTGGAAGGGTTTTATGGATCATGCCATGATTATCGTAACACTTGACTGTGCCTCCCCTTTCACACCCCAAACCCAACTCTTCCCTACACACCCCAGCCAGCTGGATGTAGGCAAGAAAAAACTGTGGAAGGTGGATGTGACGTGTGTGTTCAGGAGGAGACGACGCAGCCTCCAGGAACCAACCTGGTGCTCACTCAAGAGCTGCCAGCCCTGTGCCACCCTGGGCTCTGCACATCCTGTGATCCCCAAGGAGACATGGAAAAGGCTTCCTTTGCTTGTGGCTCATGAATCACACTTGTGATGTTCACATCAAACCATGTGAGCTTGCCTGGCAAATCAATTTTGTTACGGTTGTGTTCCCAAAAAGAAATTGTCACGCCCTTGGCAGGCATTTGGGTTGGCCAGAGAAGTTGTGGCTGCTCCATCTCTGGAAGTGTTTGAGGACAGGGCTTGGAGCAACCTGGGCTGGTGGAAGGTGTCCCTGCCCATGGCAGGGGGATGGGCTTTAAGGTCCCTCCCAACCCAAACCAGTCTTTGATTCCATGATGAACAATAAATGCTGTTGCTTATAGTGCAGTTGGCACTGGTGCAGCCACAGCTGGAATTCAAACATCCATCTACAGACACCAAATCTTCTTAAAGAGGAATTCGTTGTTCAGTTATCTCCTGTAAAGTAGTTATTGTTTTTCCATAAATCTACTCATGGACAGATGTATGTTCATGACCATGGGCTTACTGTGATGAAGCTCTTCACAGGAGAGAGAAGCCACACACATGTAACAGAGAGAAGCTCAGCTGTTCTCTGCCTTAGCCATGGTTTCCTGGATTTTTAGTCATATGGAATTTGTCCCTCTGGTCCAATGGGTGGTCTGATTCCCACTGACTCATCACACTGGGAGTTTCTGTGCTTCACTAGTGGTTTAGTACCTCATGACTCAGGGGCCAACATTTCTTCTTCTTCTGCACCTGTAGAAGACCATTTCCCCAGGCCCCTGCAGTCCCATCCTCCAGGCTGAAGGGTCAGATGTGACCCCTTGGCTTTGCAGGGAACCCGTGGACAAAGATGTTACTTGCTATAAAACTGCCAAACCATTTTAAAAGCGAAGGAAGGGCACTTGTTGCCATGTCCTCTTGGAGCTGTGAGCTCAGCAGCCTGACTGCAGCCTGCATTGGTTTTCCTGGACACCACCCTCCTGTGACCCACTTACAGCCCCTTCTTGTACCAAGGGATGGGGCAGAAGGAGGAACTGATCTACTCCTACACACCTTTAACAGCACAAATGATCTCAATGAGTTTTGCTCTCACTGGAGTGATTCTTATTTCGCTCACATTGTGAGGTGTTTGACAGTAACAAAGTGCAGCGTTTAAATTTAATATGCATTAAGTCTCTGGGATGGGCAAGGAACCTGACAGGCACCATTGGATCCCATTCCTCAGCTGAGATTCCAGCAGGGAGTTCAGAAATTCAGGAGGGAATGGCTCTGTGGTGGGGCCAAGCCCTGGCACGGTGCTGCTGTGGGGCCAACACAGAGCCATGGACTCCAAAGGCTTTGCCTGGAGAGCAATGGAACAGTTGGCCACAGCCATCTGCAGCAGCAGGATATGGGCTGGAGAGGCTGGACCTGGTTTTGGGATGCTCTGGCTCGTGCTGTGTGCAAGAGTAGCTGGCACAGGATGGTCTGTCCTGTCCCACACAAAAGGGTCTGCAATTCCCATCTATGATGTGGCCGCCATGGGGTCACGGAGGCTTTGCTGTGTAATTCCTTAAAAACCTGGCAGAAATGCTACAGAGAAAAATGAGTCCTCACCTGAATCTTAAATCCTCATAACAGTGGTCTCGTGTCCCTTCGCATGGACATCTCCTTCCAGATTGGAGAGGAATTATGGAATATATTCTAGGAATGCCTGCCGACAGAGACGCTGCCAGCAGATGGTGCAGGTTGGGTTTCCTCCTGTCTCTGCTTCCAGGAGGGAGTTGAAGCTTCGTGCGATGTTAGTCTTGACCTAAGAACAGAGATGGGGAGAGATTTTATTTGTAATTTTAGTTTAGTTATGGTTTGCAATGTAGCACCTGGCTTCTCATCTGAATTTCAGCCCACACAGGCAAACTTTGCTGCCGACGATGCTCTGGATCCACGTGTTACCTCAAACAGAGCAGCAGCTGAGAGCTAGGACAGAAAATATCCACAGGCAGGCACAAGGGGGGCAAAACACCCCTAAGGATGCAATGGGACCACTAGAGAACATCACTTTTTTTTTTTTTCTGCAGTACAGAACTTTGTTTCAAAGAGATTTGAGGACAAATGTTCTGCCCTTGGCAGATTTCCAGAGTACAGAACCCCACATTGATTCTGTTATGAACTAATCTGCTTTGTCTCTACAATAGGGATGTAGTTACTGCTATTTTCTAGATATCACTGGTGCATGTGTAGCTGTAGGAAGTTCATAAGACACATCCAACTGTGTTTTCTCCTAAATTAGGAGGGAGATAAAGGAGAGCTGAGGCTCTGCTATCAGTAGCTTGATCTCAACACTTATAAACTCTCCCACATGGAGGAACTCTTATGGTTTGTGCATCAACAAGTTCATGGCTTGTGGCTCAGGCCTCCCAGCTGACAGTTGCCTTCTGAAGCTGAAACTAAAAGGAGTTTACAGAACTGTGACAATTTCTGATTTATTCTTTCCTGCCTTTCCTAAAATCTGTCTCGTTATGGATGCCAGAAAACAGCTGGTGACACAGGTCAAGCTTCTGGGCCAGGTTTGGCTCGGCAGAGGCTGAAGCTGCTGTAGCTCCCCAAGTGGGAACGAGATCCAAATTAGGATCTCACCCCTGTATAAGAGCAGCTCTGCTGCTGCCTCACCCTCTCTGTCTGATATTGAATTGCCCAAACTTGTCCTGTTTTTTGCCTCTCTCCCAGGGACTGGAGTTCTGCAGTGGCCAAATTGTTCCCATGTGCAGCAACGCCGCAGCATCGAAGTGAAATAACGGGTTGTGAAATGATTTGAGATCCACTGAAAGCAGATGGAGCTCATCAAGCAGGAATAGTTCAGGGTTTGTGACATTCCCAGGCTGCTTGCTGTGGGAAGAGTCAGATTTCCTTTCCAATGGAGTAAAGCAAGTCAGACAATTTGTTCCTGTTGCTGGCTGTGAAAGGGCACAGCGTCTGCATGGACTGTGCATCACCAAACAGTAAGATCCCTAAACACTCATTTCAGTTTATTGTGCCTGAAGCCAGTCCTGTCTCGACATTTTACAGTCAGTATTCTTGTTTCTGTGAATGGTTCCTTACCTTTTCTGTGGGGGGAATTTGACACAGAATTGTATTCCTCAGGAATGGAATGGGTTTTTGCCCTGCGTGGGCTGCAGAACTTCCCACCCCGAGGTCCCCGTGTGATCCGAGCCTGCTGAAAGGGCACATTGTCTGCACCCAATTTGCACCAAACTTCGCAGAACAATTCTGACAGTGCCAGGCCCCTGAGAGATTTACAGCCTATTCCCGATATGGCTGCAGGCTCTGGAAGTTGCTCAGATTTATGGGATTCAGCCACAGCTAAAGGTTGGGGAGGTTTTTCCCTGCGGGGAATCGTGCTCTGTGCTGGAGACTGTCTCCAGGACTCCAGAAATCCCACCTCTAGGGAATCTGCTCTTTCCAGGCATTTCATATGGTTATTTTTGGCTACATCTGTGGAGATTTCTGGTTTCCCAGCACAGCTATTTTTGTAACATATGGATGTGAAGTCAATAGTATTGGACATAATTTAATCTTGCACATTGGAATGCCTCAGGTCCATACCTATGGAATCTCTGCCTCCTGCACCTGCTCCCTCTTTGACCTGTGCCTGAAACCCTCCTCGACTGGAGGAGCCGAAGCTTCAGAGACAACAGTTCCTTTATGGAGAGTGCTAAGCTGCCATAAACATTTAATTAGGTGTTACTCTGGTTTGAGAGAGATACAGAAAAAATGTAATTCCCATTTCCTTACATTGAAACAGAACGTTTTCCTGCTGGAAAAATATTTCCCTGCATTAACTAGTGAGAGGGAGCCATGTTTTAAGAGAGGACATTAAAAATTTGAGAGGGTGAGAGGCTGGTGAAGAGGAGATTTCACAGAGCCGTGGGCTTTTCCTGGGTGGGAAGGAGCTGGTGGATGGCTGGTTTGAGATGGAGCTCTGTGGGAGTCTCTCAGGCATGGTGGGTGAAGCTTCTTCCCAACGAGGGAAGCTTCTGCTCCCCCTGGGTTTGCTGTTTAAAAATAAATCATGGCTTGAGGGGCGTTTTACAACACAAACCAGGCTGTCCTGGCCTTGCCAAGTGGTGGCACTGCCTGGAGAGCTAGGTGTGCCATAAACTTTTGGATGCAACAATGGTCTGGACTGGAATTACAGAGGATGTGCAAACGTAGCTGTCTAGGAAAGCACAGGCAGAGGGGTGACTGTGCTTCAAATTAAAGAAAAACCAATTAGTTGACAGACTTTCAGCTCAGATTTCACCATACAGGTGTCAGAGGGGAAGCTTAAATTTCAATCAGAATGTCTCTTGTATTGGCTTTGTCTTTGAGAACCAAGTTAGGGGAGATAAAAAATGACAGTTGTATGTAATGATGGAGAGTTAGGAAGGAATTTGTGAGCATGTGAAGGAGAGAAATTATTTAGAGCAGGGTAAGGGTTATATGTAATCAGATGAAATTAGCAGTAGAAGACGTAAATGAGGAAGTTTGAATTTTAAAAATTCAGGAACCAGAGCTGATGCTGAGCTCTGCTGGGCTGCACAACAGCTCAGCACAGGATGGCACAGGGGCCTCTTTAATGGGAGCATTTGGAAATGGGCCCTGCACTGTGGAAAAAGGGCAGCTAAAGTTGTTCCAAACACATGCTGAGGGAGATTTTTGAGTGTTGCTGCACTGTCTTGGGCTTACTTATGTACTGGCTGTGGTGGCAGATGCATTTGTTGATTAAAATAATCATTATACCTCTGAAAACTGAGTTGACTTCAGTAGCCAAATAAAATGCAACACACAGACCAAAGATGTGGGAATGCCGTGTGCACTTCCAGTCCCTCCAAAACGCTCTGCAAACATCCTCCTTCACTCAGTCTCTGCCCTTGGAAGTTACACCACAGCCTGGAAATGTCCACAAGCCTGACTTTAAACTCAAAGTCTGGCCTTCTGATGTCACTGCTGGTGTTCCCAGGCACAAGGACACCCGGAGCTTAGCTACCACATGGAATTAGGAATTACTCGACGTGTAGGATTAGACAATCAGATTGTGGAATCCTTGGACACGAGTAGTCTTTTCTTGTGTTTGTTAAAGCAGATGGCAAAACACAGACTGGGCAGGGCAGAGTTTCACAGAGATGACCAGCCTTGGTCGTGGCGCTGGGTTTGGGATCTGCATGGACGTGCTGTGGTACCACACACAAGAAACCTGGAGCAACTGCAGTTTATTCCAGTCTCTCCTTGATTCAGGGCCCAGACGCTCAGAGGTTTCACCCTGTCTCTTTGCAACCATGGGTTGGGTTGTCCAGCACCTTCCAGCTCCCGGTGACTCCTCGGCCGATGACTCAAACCGGACTTAATGAAACCAATTAATCACTCGAGCACCTCCATGACCTCTGGGCACCACCCACCTGGATAAAGGCTCCTGTTGTCTCGTACAAAAGAACCTCTGTAGTCCTGAGTGTCTATTAACTGCAGTGACTTCAGGCAATGTTTGCTAAGCTGAGAGGAAGTTTGTATCGCAGAGCTCTGGTGGGGAAATCCAGTGATGTCCAGCGGGAATGCAGGAACTCTGGAGATCCCACAGGGCAAAGAAATAGATCTTTAGGTCACTGTATACCTTGGGAATCTGAACCTTGGCTCCTGAGTAATGGATCTGCAGGAATACAGGGGTATTTCACCCATAAACCAGTGACATTCTGTTTGTAAGAGGAAGCAAAACACTGCAGCGCGCACGTGGAAGACACAGAATTCCTGCCGTAATCCGTATGAGCATGACCTGTAGTAATAATGAATTAACGTTTAAAAAACATTCAAAAATATCACAAGGCTGCAAGAAAAGTGTGTGATGTCGTGGGTTTTAGTTTGCTTTAGAGCTCAGCAGGCAGCACTGGGGGAGGAGGCACGTGGGGTTCGTCCTTCAGCTTTGGGGTGCTCAGCTTTGGGGTGACCCTCCCCAAGGCACGGCTCAAAGCCAGGTATGGAACTAACCCTGTAAAACACCTTCTGCAAACGACTTACAAGCCTTTTGACAACAGTTTTCCAGTGGCGTCGTGGACGTCACTGCGACAAACAACTGCGAGTTGGCTTCAGAGGCTTCAAAAATTCACCCTGGGACTGGCACGTGGGGTTCCTTCCTCTTGAGGCAAGAGATGAACTTTTAAAAGATTTGGGGCGATGTGAAATCCCAGAGCGCCACAGCTGGACTTGGATGGTCCTCGCAGGGCCCTTCCAACCGAGGATATTCCGTGATTTTGTAAACGAAGGAGCAGGTTTGTGCTTCAGAAGGAATATTTGTTTCAGAAGGAATATTTGTTTCAGAAGGAATATTCATCCCAGCGTCATCTCCGCCACGTCTCTCCCACCTCACGCTGCCCGAGGAGAGAAGGGGAAAGGTTGTACAGAGCAATAAAGGGATTTATTTGGGCCCAAAATTATTTATTGGGGCCCCCAAATGACTTACTGGGGTTCCAAATGATTTATTTGGGCCCAAAATTGTTTATTTGTGCCCAAAACCACTTATTCATCGTGTTAAAAGCCAGGATGAGTGTGTGTCCCACAGACGGCCACTTGGATGTCCAACTGACAGCAGACTTGAAGTATTTCATTCTTTTTGTTAAAAAAACCCGTGAAAGTGCAGCTGTCTTTTGGTTAAGCACAGGGACCAGCAGGGCCTGAAACCTCCTTTGATACACCTCCAGAGGTAACAAAATGTGTTTTATTACCTCTCATTAGACTGTCAAAGATTTTTTTACTTGAAAACAAACATATATTGTTAACCAGGTTTAAAAAAAATAGTCTTGGGTAGAAAGAGGCCTTTCTAAAGAGTGTGATGGATCTATGATGGATCTGGAGCTACAAACACATATTGACTCCTGAGCACCCTGACGGAGCCGCTCACAAAGTTTATACAGTAAGGTTTCCGGTCAGCAATGTATAATCTGGGCCCGGAGGGGCCAGTTTAAAGAGAGCAGCGGACTAATCTATAGTATTTTCCCCCATTCCATTTTTTTTTTTTTTTTTTAGCGATCCGCCCCAGCTGCTGTCCCGGCATTTCTGCCGCCTTATCGGCCTCGGTGATAACTCTTACTTATTGCGCTGAGCGCGGTGAGGCGTTTCCGCCACGACGTGCCGGCACTGCCAGACGGAGCCTTTGATTTATGAGGGGAAAAAGCGCGGGCCGCTCTGAGGGGGCTCCGCGCGCTCTTCGAGGGGCGTGACCAGAACCACCCCGCCGCCTCCCATTGGCCGAGCCCGCAGCGAGGGGGCGGAGCCTCGGCGGGGCAGACCCACCTCGCGCGCCGGCGCGGGGGGGAGCAGCGGGCCGCCCCCCGCCCA
>VWZG01009358.1:675962-783874 GCA_013396735.1 Grallaria varia | reverse complement strand
TGAGGGGGGCGCGGGGCGCGGCGGGGCCGCGCTCGGCGGCGGCGGCGGCGGGCGGTAAATGGCGCCTGGTGTGCGCGTGTGTGTGTGTGTGCGCGCCAGGTGTGAGCGCCGCGGCCGCGCCCCGCAGGAGCCATGCCCGGCGTGCTGCCCGCCGACAGCGCCAGGGCCAGCCCCTCCAAGAGGAACAGGCTGTCGCTGAAACTCTTCCAGAAGAAGGAGGCGAAGAGGGCGCTGGATTTCGCCGAGGCGCAGGAAAATGAGCCGAAGGGCGCGGAGCTGCGAGGCGCCGAGATGTGAGTGCCGAAGGGCGGGGGCGCTCCGGCCTCCCCCCCCCCTCCTCCTCAGCACCGCGGGCCGTGCAAATGCGCGCTAAAGTTCATTGAAACGCGCGTTAGTTTGAGTTAAATTAACCCCCGGCTCGACTCAGTCAAACCAAGTCGCGGTAACCGAGTTTTTAATGACTGTTTTAAGGAAGTAAGTTTGCCGCGCTCGCGGATGTTTAGCTGGCGCAAACTTTAGGGATCGCTTGAGCAAGTTGCTCTTTTTTAAAACTCATTCGCCTCCATAACCGATTTCTACAACTGCCTGAGGAAAGCAACTTTGCCACGCTGCGGATGCTCGGTTGGCGCAAACTTTACGACCGCTTTGTTCCGAGTTAATAAGTGGATACTCTTCTACTGAGCTATTTATGTTATTATTTATGTTAAAATGTAACTGTTTGCGAGATGAGTTAATGGACGTTGGATTTTCAACGTTGGTTCTGTTGCGAGGCAATGAATTGGTTGTGGTGCTGCCTGTCATTCATTGGGGCTTTTCGAGCCCTGAGCAAACCTTTGGGCTCGTTTCGTTGCTGCTGAGGGGATTTAAGTGGGGAAAAAGAAAAGTTGCTAAGTCGTGGTCAGTTAGAAATAGTTGGAGACTTTAAAATGTGGTTCTGTTGTGTCAGGGCAGTGCATTAATTGCTTACATCAGTGATTAATAATAATAACCAGTATATAATGTGTCAGGTTCATTGGTTTCTTTATCTTTTCTGGTTTGATCCTTTGGCTTTGCATCCAGAAATGATGTGACTCTGGAGCAAGGGACAGGGATAGAGAATTTGTTCTAGGCACATTTTTCTGTCTTGGGAGTGAACAGAGAAAGTAGAAAAGTATTTAAAAGTGAACTGGTTTTTACTGTTGCTTAAATCAGTCTCGTGATATTACTTGAAAAATACATGTTGGAACTAACAGAAGGTTTGCCTGGTTTTTGTAAAATTGTCTGGTTTTGGGTGTGTTGCTGAAGGTGTTACAGCTGAGGCGTTTGAGTGCCCAGAGTGAACAGAGACACACTTTGAGAGGGCTTTGAGCCGTGTGTGTCAGTGCTGAGTTCTGTCAGGTGGCTCTGAGGTGGGACACGAAGGAGTCCTTTTCCCGAGCTGTCTCTTACCCCCTGTTCCCTCTGTTTCCCAGTGACCAGGTTGTTCCTGCAGCACAGCCTCCTTCCCTCGTCAGCTGTGAGAAAAAAGACAACATGTTGCCTTTTGTGGGCTTGAACAACCTGGGGAACACCTGTTACCTGAACAGTGTCCTGCAGGTAAGGGGGTGTTTTGGTGAAGGACCAGTGGGGGAGATGTGCAGTTTGATGTTCCTTGGGTGTCTGGGTGTAGTGTGAAGTGGGAGGGGGGGAATAAAAAAGCTGCCATGGGAAATATGTGCACTGGAGGTTGTCCTGATTGGGTAATTCTTCACTTTCCATACTCCAGGCTCCTCCCTGGTGGGAAAAATCCTGGATCTTTGTGTGCTGTGCACAGCCCGGGGAGGTGCAGAGCTGGGTGGATTTCTGTGGGGAGCAGCTTCTCACTCGTGTTATTCTCCTGTTTCCAACTGTTGTTTTCAGGTATTATATTTTTGTCCTGGTTTTAAAACTGGAGTAAAACATTTATATAACGTTATTTCAAAGAAGAAAGAATCTTTGAAGGATGAAGGAGAGCAGAAGGCGGAAAAGGTAATGAATCTCCACACGTTCTTATGACTTTGCAAGCGAGGCTACATGCAGGGAGTTTAGTGATAATTTAACTGATTTCTTCTGTTCTTAAGAAGTTTTTCAGTGCTGTTTTCTGTAGTGTTACTTCAGGTAAAGATCTGTTTGAGTTGTTTTGAACTTGTGTTCAAACATGAGTGTTCAGAGGGTCTCTAAACTTGTAAGCACAAGCCTTTAGCAGAAGAAATTTGAGAAGATATCTCTGCATGCTTCTGGCCTTAAGATAATTATGATACAGTACTTTGAGTGGATGGGAATTGGAGTTTGGGGTTTAAAACAATGGCTAATTTGGCTTTTGTCTCCTTGTGGCAAAAGAACAATGTTATCTCTGAAACCCCCCTGCTTCCCATAGCCGACAAAAGACCTGTCGAGTATCTGTCAGAAAACTAAGGGGGAGGGCAGGAGAGAAAAGTGTAACTTGTTACAGACAAAACTACAAGTGTTTTTGTTATTTTTACGTTGTTGCAGGGAAGCTGTAAAGAAGATCCCCTGGCAAGTTATGAGCTCATCTGCAGTCTGCACTCCTTGATTCTGTCAGTTGAGCAGCTTCAAGCCAGTTTTCTCTTAAACCCCGAAAAATACACGGATGAACTTGCGACACAGCCCCGGAGGCTCCTGAACACCCTCAGGTACAAACCCCTCAAATGCTGGCAGGGTTTTCTCCTGGTGTTTTGAGGGCCTTCCCATTGCATGGCTGTAGGGGCTGGTGGAAGGCACATGCTCTTAAAGTTGGGCTGGCCTTGTAGGAAGTCAATTTTTTGTGCTTGCTGTTACCTCCACGATGTCAGAAACTTAAAAGTAAATGTTAGTTTTGTAAGAATGTAATTTAAATGCAGAAGAGGGTTTAAAACAGTGGTCCATAAGTGTCATAGAGTCACATAATGATTGGGGTTGGGAGGGGACCTTAAAGATCATCCAATTCCACGCCCTACCATGAGCAGGGACACCTTCTACTAGACCAGGTTGCTCCAAACCCCGTCCAGCCTGGCCTTGTACACTTCCAGGGGTGGAAGGGGATTCTTTTTGACCTGAGAAGCTCCACGACTGGGTTGCAATTCAATGTTTAAATGCCTGAGGCTGACCCTTCCCACAGCTCTGTGACAGAGAGGACTCCTCCCTAGGTCTGGAAAGGCCCCTCCATGACTTTTCTATCTAAACCCCTAATTTAAATCTCAAATCACGTTACCCAGATAGCAAAGAATAACTAATCCTCATCGCTCTCCTTGTCTCCTGTCAACAGAGAGCTGAACCCCATGTACGAAGGGTACCTGCAGCACGATGCCCAGGAAGTCCTACAGTGTATCCTGGGAAACATCCAGGAAACGTGCCAGCTGCTGAGGAAGGAAGAGCTGAACAAACCACCCGGGGGGGAGCCCGCAGCTAAACCGGAGGAGAAACCTCAGGCCAGCCCTGAGAGCAGCAGGACGGGCAGCGGCGCCGAGGAGGAGGATCTCGGCGGGGACGCACCCGAGGACAGGCTGCCCAAGGGCCACGGCAAGAGGAAGAGCGACACCGAGGGCGGCAACGCCAAGAAGAAATCCAAAGTGTCCAAAGAGCAAACGGCAGTGGAAGAAAATCAAAGGCAGACCAGGTCAAAGAGGAAAGCCACGGGGGAAAAGCTGGACACCCCGAGCGACACCATCGCCAGGTGCTCTGGGGATGGTGAGAGCGCGAAGCCGATGCAGAAGAAGTCCCGGCTGAGGTTAAACTGGTTAAAGTCCTCGTGCAAACAGCCCAGCATTCTTTCCAAATTCTACAGCCTGGGAAAACTAACTACAAACCTGGGATCCAAAGACCCAGGGAAAGAAAATGACTGTGAGCTTGAAGAGTCATCTGCCAACTGCGAAAATGGTGACAGTAAAGAGGAGTATCATGAACAAGCATCTCCCGTGGAAAACCACCACGAGAAAGGAACTGAAAAAGAACCAAAAAAGGAAGGTTGGTGCACAAGTGATGGGCTTTACAGGAGTATGATTAAGAAAGTACAATGCGTGGGAAGTCAGCCTTCAGACTGCACAGCCTGCAGAGCTCTAAACACAAATTTAGATTTTTCAGGAATTGGAGAAAATTTTTAGGAACAAGAATTTATTTTTATATGTGTTTGTAATTTTTGTTTTATTTATAACTTGACCTGTTTAGCTTAGATCTCGAGGTACTGCTCTACCATTCTGTAATCATTTTACTATATATATATATACATTTATTCTTAAAAAGGCAGAATATTACCAGGTTTGTGTTATCACTAATTTCTGTCATCCATAGACACAGCGAGTGGATTTAAGATTTAAAGGAAGGAGCAAACAGAATCAAACTCCTCTGGCTACAGCTTTATGCCCAAGTCTTTTTACCAACAATATTCTCTCCTTCCTTCCCTGTTCCTTAGTCCTTCCATATTCCCAACCTTACCAAGAATTAGAAAGGACACAGGATGTATTACATATGCTAATTGGGTAGCAGGTATGGATTTTGTGTCACTGAAACAAGATACCTGTTCAGGGAAGGGGCTCAGTATGAATTCAGTCCTCACTAATTTAGAACCTTCTGATCCACCCACCAGGTTTTATAAAAAATGGGAAGGAACGTAGGATCTTTGAGATCTGCATTTCTAGAGCAGATTTGCCCAAAACTGGCCAACAAATTTAGAAAGTATTGGAGGAGAAGACTGGGAATAAATAGAAAGCAGCCAAACCTACGGCTGTGACGCTCCTTGAGGAGGCTGATGGTCCATACTAAGAAGTGACAAACATTCCAGAATGTGACACTGCCACACTTTGAGTATAAAACAAAAACCCAACCTTAGAATAGAAATGAAAGTTTGAGGCCAAGAGACAGAGGCCCCTTATTTCCTTACTAGTGGATGATACTGTGAAAACTGCACGTGATAAGTAGTTGTGTTTTAATTCCTGTCTGGGATCCCTACAAGTTCCTGGCTGTAACAGAGTGATTTTCCAAGGATAGTGTGGAATAAAGAGCAGCTTGCTTAGTGATGTGACATGTCCTTTCTCCAGGTACAGAACTGGCTGTCTTTGAGCTGGTGGAGAAACTGTTCCAGGGCCAGTTAGTGCTGAGGACGAGGTGCTTGGAGTGCGAGTGCTTTACTGAAAGGAGGGAAGATTTTCAGGACATCAGCGTTCCAGTGCAAGAAGATGAACTTTCCAAAGCTGAAGAGAGTTCTGAAAGTAAGTAATTCTCTCCAAAAAAGAGAGTGAGGTGTGTTCCTGACTCAGAAAGGACAGTGCTGTGGTTATCAAGGAACGCTGCTCCTGTTTGTGCTGGCTAAAATTAGAGGCTCTTATCTCCCATCCTGATTAACTTTAGACTTTGGAAACACGGTGCTGATGCTGTTGACAGATCCAGATAATAATAAAATTGATCCAGATGGTACACATAGCATGAACTGCTTACAGTCCTTCACTTAGGTACACGTTTTCCTGCTCATAAATAGGTTTTCTATTTGATGTAGGTCTTCCCTTTCTTCCTGGCTAAGACATTTTTCTGCTTTTTCTTCTTAAAAGAAATCTTTACATTTTTTTAATTAATTTTATTGACTACTCTGAATTTTTTGTGTGTTTCAGATTCTCGTTGCCTTAATAGCATTTGTTTTACCTCTGTAAATGTTAGTCCTCTTGTCTCTGTCACAAATATTATTGATCTATACTTAGTTTTTAGGTATTTTCAGAAGTGAGCACAGTAAGAATAAATTGTGAAATTGAGAATTTGAAGGGAATTAATTTTAGTTCCCGTGGACTCAGTTTGGAGCAGCTTTTACTCCTCATTTTGCCAAAGGACTCCAAGTAAAATGTATGGGGAAATGTTCATGTGTAAAATGCTGCTGACAATGTAGGTGATCCTGTCAGCAGTGGGAGGGTGGCAGGGGAGGCAAAATGGAAAAAGTGAAAGGGAATTTTCTGGTGATTTTGGAGGTTTGCCCTAATAAGTGAAATTTGTGGACCCAATTTCTAGACTGAAACAAGCTTTGGGAAAACCTTAAGTTATAATATCCATGAAGTGATACTTTCGTCCCTTCCTGAAGTGCTTCAAAGATTCAAAAGCATCCCTTTCACACACACACTGAGCGTTCTTTACGGTGTTGCAGTTTCCAAGCGTGTCTGGAGTTGACGTATTTTGTTCTGTCCGTAGTTCTGATGTGAATATTGGCACATCTGTGAACTAACCGTTGTCTTTTGTAGTTTCTCCAGAGCCCAAAACAGAAGTGAAGAGTCTGAAATGGGCCATTTCCCAGTTTGCCTCGGTGGAGAGGATCGTGGGAGAGGACAAGTACTTCTGTGAGAACTGCCATCACTACACAGAAGCCGAGCGCAGCCTTTTATTCGATAAAATGCCCGAAGTGATAACAATTCACTTGAAGTGCTTTGCTGCCAGTGGCTTGGAGTGAGTATGCATGGGCTGGGTTATGAAACAGTGGCCTGAAGGAAGGGAAATCTTATCACAGGGGCTGGAAATGCTTTGTAACTTTGCCAAAAGCAGATTTCCAGATTGAAATTCACTTAAATGGCTGGGACGCAGCCCCTGATTCCACAAAAGCTTTTTCTCCTTACGAATAGTGGCAGAAATGACCTACAGGAAAATTGACTTTTAGGAGACTCTTTAACAAAAAGTGATTTGCTTGTTCTCTTACAACAGCCTGACTTATTGCTCTTTCTTAAAACTTTAAGTATCACTCGTCCCAGTGAGTTTAAAGGCAGCTTTAAGTGCTTTCACAGAACAAGTAATTAGGACAAATCTGAATTTTATGGTCATAGCCAGTCTCTACCTGCATGTAGGTACTGAAAAATGAATATGAATGGGCAAAAATAACAACTGGGAGTTAAATAACAATTGGGAGTTGAACATTTTAAAGAGCTAACATTCATTACCCAAAATTCACCAATTCCTTAAAAAATACTTTGGTCTCTACCTGAATGTGAGCACTACAATTTGGGGGGAAAATCAGCAGATGTACACACCAAAAATGGATCAGTTAATTTAAAAATACAGTCACTTCAGCATCACTGATGGTCAGCTACTGAGCAATCAGTGTTTGATGTTATAATTGTAGTAACTCTTACGTTTTGAAAGAGGTTGTGTTATTTTTTTCCCCCCATAATTAAGAATTTAGGGATTTCCAGGGTGATGGGAGGAAAAACAAGGAAAAACCCATCTGTACTGTACTGTCCATAGGTAAATCAGTGCCATGAGAGTTTATACACACCATTTTGCAGTAAACTCCATTTCTCCGCTGAGATTTGAATAATGATAAATTACAGAAAGCACTGGCAGGAGAGACTTCTTAAAACTATAAAATAGTCCCCCAGCTCCGTTAGGAAATGGTTATACCATTAATTGCAGCCTCTGAGACTTTGGCACGGGTGGGCGGTTTTTTAGGCACAGATTAAGTTTGGCCTTTTTACCCCCCAAATTCCCCTTATGCTGCATTTCCCCCTGGCCTGGCTTCAGACCTTCAGAGCCACCTCAGCAGCAGGACGACTCCTGCATGAAGTCTGCCACGGAATTCAGTTTATAACATTTGTGTCACTTGTATTTTAGATAAAAACACCAAATGTAAGCTGTCAGGTGACTTGTCAGAGGGTGCTCTCTGAGCAAGTGCTGGTAACTGTGGTCAGCTTAAGGTCTGTAAAACCACCAGTGCTGAGGATGGGATTAAGTTAGTTTTTTTACAGGTAGTTTGCTAAGATTCTTACAGGCAGATTTCTCACTCAGTTTTTAGTATTTTCTTTTTTAGGAATATCCAAGTTTCTGACACAGTAAAAAGAAATCTTCCTCTGTCTCTGCAGTGTCTTTTCATACAAGTTCAGGATGATAACACAAAATTGTCTTTCTACTGATCTCCATGATATTTGACTTAAATATTGACTTACGTATTGACTTAAATTTGCACACTTAAAGATTGTAATGTATTGTTGAGTAGCCTTGCTGTGGGATGGAATCCCGCTGTGGTTATAGGCTATTGATAAAAAATACAACCTGAAAGGAAACCTGACTATTATCTTCCATTTGTTCCTCCCTTTCCTATCCTTTTGTTTCCATGAGGATGCACTTGCAGGTGAACCAGCCACCTCCTGACCCACTCACCTCTTCCCTGTCCTGGCCACCTTCATGCCCTTGCTCCGAAATACCCAGACCAGTATCCAGGTTGGAGTAATCCAACCTCTTGTGGTTTCCCTCTGTGCCCTCAGTGATGCCAGACATTTTCTGCCAAGGGCTGGCAGCCAGGGATTAAGGAAGTCAGAGTGGAAAAATCAGTGCAGAACTGGAGTCAGTGACGGAGCTGAAACTGCTTGGAAGAGTTTCCTGCTTTTTGACTTGGATGTTTTATCTTTGACAAAACCATGTCATTGCTAAAAGTAGTAACAAACTCTTTTACTGGCTTCAAACTTAATTTTTTAAACTAAGAATCTTGATACAACTTCCCATAAAAATCTGGGACTGTTGTCTGCTCAGTTGTGCTCTCCTGAGCTCTCTGATGACAGAGTTGTAAATAAGCAAAGAGAAGTGAAGGGTAATGTAAATATTTGCAGTTAGTAGGGACTTTATTCATGTTTTCTAGATGCTGGTTTGCAGAGTGTTTGTTTTAAAATAAAGCAGCCAGAGTGAAAATCTAATTTGCCTGGGGATGAGTAATTCTCTTTGGCAAGTGTGTGTGTGGGGGAAAAAATCAAAGGCCACGTGTGCTGTGAAGCTGTTGAGGAGAACCGGGTAACAATTAAGCAATTCCTCTATATAAACTTACAAATGGTGAGAAAAGCAGCTTTTTGTTTGGTGGAATTCAGTACAGCGGGTAAAGTGCCACTAATTAATTTCTGGCCTCCAAAGATGTAGCTGCAGGAACGAGGTTTGCTGGGTGTGAAGTGCCTCAGTCAGAGCAGGCAGAGAGTACCTGGCATTGCAGTTTTTCTGTCTTTAGATTCTTATTATTAAGAAGAACAAAAAGCCGATAGGAAAAGAGTTCCTCTCTTATTTCCTGCTCTCCAAATCTTTGATGTTAGATCTCACTCAGAAGAAAATTAGAGCCTGCTTTTTACTGTTTTGTGTGGATTTCTCATCTGGAGCACCAGTGAGAAGTTTCTCGACTCTCTTCTGAATATCTCTATTTATGGCTACTAACAGTAGGGATTTCCTGAAGATTACGGTTTTACTCTTTGATTACGTGCTCTTCTGTGTTCCTTCTGCTGGAGTCAGATGTTTATGGTAAGGGTAGGTCTAAAATGAGGTTTCAGTTAATTAGTGACTGAGTGTAATGTGTAAATGTTTTTATGTTCATCAGCGCTTATGGCTGTGAGTGAAACGATGAGCAGCAGAATCAAAACTAAAGCCAGGAAAACAAGAGTGTTGCTGCAGTTAGGCCATAGCCACCATTTCCTTGGATTCAGGATAGGTTTTCTTGGGATAATAGCAGTGAGCTCCTTGGAAGCTCAGGTTTACAGGGCTTGCCCATATTCTCCTCGACTTTTCCTTACAACACCCAGAGAGTTGAGCAAGAACTGAATCATCCCTGGAATCTATTAGGACATCACAACCTCTGGTTAAATAAGGGGGCTAATGAATTAGTGCTGATGCAATATGTAAGTCATCAAGATCAGAATCATTCAAGGAGGCCGAAAGACAATTTCTTTTTTTTCCCAAACTCTGCAGAAGATCCTTGTAATGAAAGGACTTAAACTTTCCTCAGGGTAAATTTGTGTGCTATGAACAAAATGCTGAGCATTTATGGAATACCAGATGCTTTTCCAAAGTAAGTCAGCCAGAGAATTGTTTGAAAAAGTGGAATCCCACAGGAGAGTTAATGAGGAATCCCTGGTAGCAAGTGTTGGCAAGTTCCTCCTCACTAGGTGAGCACCACTGACAGGGCACTGATTAAAACCACCCCGATCCTGAGTGGTATTAAAGCTACTTGAAAGTAAAACAGACTTGTATTCATTTATTTAGTAAATTATTCTTTTAGGAGAGAGGGGGAAAAAAACCCCAACCCTGCTTTTACTTCAGCCTTGGCTGTTGAGTTTTGTGTTGTCTTTGAGCAGGGTGGTGTCTGGGGCAGTGCAGGTTTGTGCAGAGATGGAAGCGGCAATGATACCAATTAGCTGAACTCCTTTTATCATTGCTATTTAGAAATTAATTTAGTTGATACTTCAGGAACAGGGAATCTCTTAAATAGTTACAAATGACAGTTCCTGGGCTGGAAGATTTACCATTACAGTATCATAAAAATGCCTTTACTGACCAGGGTGATCCAAGGTGAGAAGGGAGCAGCTTCTCCCAGTCATTTGTGGAAAAGAACATGGATGTGCCTCTAGTGGTGTTCACTGGGAGAGGGTTTAACTTGTGCCTCCCTCATGCAGGTTTGACTGCTACGGGGGCCTGTCCAAGATCAACACGCCGCTGCTGACACCCCTGAAGCTGTCCCTGGAGGAGTGGAGCACCAGGCCCACCAACGACACCTATGGGCTCTTCGCCGTGGTCATGCACAGCGGCATCACCATCAGCAGCGGCCACTACACGGCCTCGGTGAAGGTCACGGATCTGGGTGGGCTGGAGCTGGACGGGGGCACCTCCCTGGCCGACCCCAGCGACGCCGCGCTCAAACCGGAGCCGCTGAACGAGGAGGAGGCCCGAGCGGCGAGCGACGACTACGACGACGGCGAGGTGTCCTTCCGCCTCAGCGGCGCCGCGCCGCCGGGCAAGGTGCTGGGCAAGAAGAGCGCCGAGGGCGTGGGGCTCCTCGGTGGGCAGAAGAGCAAGGCCGACTGTGACCTGTACGCCAGCAAAGCCGCCAACCCCGAGAAGTTCCTCAGCGTGGTCACCGAGAGCAGGAGCCCCGAGCGCGGCGCTGAGCGCGGCGAGGCCAACGGCGGCGGGGCCGGCGCGATGGAGAACAAGGCCCTCTGCGTCCTGCAGAGCCTCAAAGAGTACGAGGGCAAGTGGCTGCTCTTCGATGACTCCGAAGTGAAGGTCACGGAAGAAAAGGACTTTCTGAATTCTCTTTCTCCAACATCGTCATCTACATCGACTCCTTACCTACTGTTTTATAAAAAAATTGTAGAGTGATACTGTGTTTTGACTGTAAATATTTGGGATATGCATACACCTCCTCTCGTTTGCATCCAAACTACCTGGAAGAAATGGCTGGTTTGGTGTTTTGTTTTGTTTTTTTTTTTTTTTTTTTTGGAAGCTACTGATTCTTCATGGTTTTGTTCTTTTTCTTTGGTGTCAAGTGGCTCAACTTGAATTAACAAAACACAGGGCATAGACCTTGACTCACACCTGACCTTTCCTGCTGGAGAATAGTGCTACAACCTTTTAGAAACACCAGTTTGTATAGATCCTAAAGGAAGCCTATGGCTCCCAGTAGTGGTTTTAACGCAGCTCTAGGTCTCAGACATGCCTAATGTATTATTAGCTTTCCTTTTTTTTTTTTTTTTTTAAAAAAAATTTTTNTTTTTTTTTTTTAAATAAAATTTATTTGTATTCATACCTTGGGGTAAATGTATATTAACTAGCAAATTTCATCAGAAGTTGTGTATTTTTGTAACTTGGGAA
Source organism: Grallaria varia (assembly GCA_013396735.1). Classification (NCBI taxonomy): domain Eukaryota; kingdom Metazoa; phylum Chordata; class Aves; order Passeriformes; family Formicariidae; genus Grallaria; species Grallaria varia. The sequence goes on along the minus strand of VWZG01009358.1, from coordinate 772,297 downwards.
GTAACATTTCATATTTAGTCTTTGGGTAATGGATGTGGTTTATTCTCCTGATCCTGTTCCTTCCTGCTCGGTGCAACTCTGAGCACAAGGAAAAGGGTCTTGGAACCTCGTTTTAGTGCATTGGAGGGAACTGAAGTTCACAGAAATGTTTGGTCTAATTTGCATCTTGTTGCATAGGTGTTAATGGGAAAAGTGTAAATAGGTGTGATTAATCCTGAGAACAGGGGCAGAGTGTAGTGTAATTAAAATAATTTTGTACTTTGAAGAGTGGAGCCCTCTAATCTGCATCTCTGCCTGGGGGGGGTTGGAACTTAGTGATGACCTTCTAACAGTTCATTTGTACCTGGAGCTCTCTGCAGAAGGGGAGAACAAAAGCCTTGGACTTTGATGCTTTGTTAAGAATGTATATATGAAATAAAAACCTTATGCTACCCATCTGAGACAGCCACAGCAGCCTGGTGTGTTGGGAGAGGGGAAACCAAAGCAACAGGGGTTTGGGAACACTTGTAAAAAAGGTGAGGAAGCGTCTGAGAGAAATGGAAGATTTTAGGTGGTTTAAAAATAACATCCTGTGGGGGTTTTTTAACTGATTCTTGTACAGCAGATCCTACTTTGAAGGCACCTGAGGCCCGGGGCTGTGAGAACCATTGCAAAAACAAAAATGTTTGCAACTAAACAGCGGAGATGAAAACCCCAAATTGTGTGAGACAATTAAAGGTAAATCCTATAAACTGCCAGAATCTTCAGCAGGGGGAGTGTTTAATTTTTGTGGATGGCTGGAAGGACATGAAGATTGCACTGGCCCACGCTGTGAGTATACCCTGGTTTCCTGGATATATAATTTATTTACAGGAAGAGCCCTAAAAACCTCTACCTAGTTAATTCTGCAATATTTAATTTTTTTAATCTTTTATTATACCATATAAACACTGAGGTAACTCAGGAAAAAATAGTGTATTTTCCATGTTAGGGTCAAGCTCTGATTGCTGAAGAGGCCTTGACTTTGCAGCATATCCTAGATTAAAAATCTGGAATGACAAGGACACTTAAAACCTTTCCTTTTCCAAAGCATTGCACCATAATAAATAATTTCAGAGTCCAAACCAAGAAATAACTACATTAAAAAAATAACAGTAACCTTACCTTGCAAGGACAGCCCCATCCTATTACAGAATGCAATTTTCTTTAGGCTTTGCTGAATTTCAGCCTGCAAATGAAAGTTTATTTTTCCACCCCTGACCCAAGAATTCTCTTTTCCATTCAACTGCAGGATCAGGAATGTTTCCAAGGAAACAAAACAGCATTATATTCAACAAAATAAAGTGTAAGGAAGACCCAGCTGTCTTCCATCATAGCTTAAAGCTTGGGAGAAGATTCCTTGTGGCAGCTCAAGGGAAAACAGGCTCAGCTAGAAGATGCTGAATGGAAAACAACTCTGGCACAGGGAGCAGGGGTGGGTTTTTTTGGAGAGGTACTGGAGCACCACTTGCCACCCTCCTGAAGTTGTCACCTGCTGCAGTAACTCATGTCCTGGAGTAGGACTGCTGTAAATTTAAGTTTCATTCTTTCATGGCTATTTGGATTTGTTCCCTTTTTTCACTGTGTAAATATTTTCGGTGCCTCTTCCTGTAAAACCTCTTACAAAGCCACTCCCTTCTTCCTTGATATTTTCCATTATGAGATTCCCTGACTCTCATAACGCTTCCAAAGCTTTGCCAACACCCCTGGGGTTTGCAATGGGTCTTTAAATATCCCTAAAAAGGTCAGGGGGGGAGTTTTTGCTTCCATGCAGGTGCTCCTGTGTTACAGCCTGTGACACAGACCTGGTCTGGGAATACTCGAGTTCCAGGGAAATGGCCACACTTAATGCTCCCAGAAACACCAGCCCTGTGGAGCTGTTGGAAGAAAAACATGGGAGAAAGAGGGAAAAGTGGCAGAACTGCCCCTTCCCAACACCCTCCTTGGCCACAGCGCTCCCAACAGCCTGAAATAAGAACAAAGAAGGACAGAGAGACAGAGATCCCTCACTGCTGCTGCAGGATAAACCCGCTGTTCCTTCTGTTTATACATACATGTATATATATATATATATAAATAAAGAGTATGTTTATAAACAATCAGGTTTTTGTGTGTTTATATATACAGATGCATATTCAGGTATTTATATATAGAGGGAATAAGGCTGTGTTTAATCCCACACCACCTCTTCCTGGGTACTCTGTTCAACACAGAGAGGGAAAATATTAAGGACCAGATTTAGGAGTTGAGTTCTCAGCTCCAAATCTGCTGCTTCCTCACAGTGCTGTGTTAGACCCCAAAATAACTGCTGTAAAACACCTGGTTTCCTTCACATCAACAGCACTCCAAAGAATGTTCTCTAAGTACATTTTAACCTTAAACTGTGATACCATTTTATGTTCTTTTCCCCTCGTGAAATTAGGTCTTTAATTAGAACAGGGACACCAAAAGCAGTTTTAGTTGCACGGACACTGCTAATTTCAGGTGCTGAGGAGATGTTTGAATTCCCAGCTGGTGGAAGTGCCCGCGGACACCCAGGAATCCAGCTGGAACTCCACCTCACTGTACCCAGATGTGCCTCCATCCAGCCTTCTGCTGGCTACAGACGGAATTATTTTCCTTTGCAGCAAAGTTACAAATAAAAACCAAGGATTTGGATAATAAAAAAAAACACCCACGTGGTTAGTAAGTGTTGCCATAAAGACTTACCTTTCTCTGAACCTTTTCCCCAAGGCTGCTGAGCTCTGAAGTCCAACGCACAGGGAGTTAGAGTGTAAACATTCACATATTTAATAGTACCATCAAAATAACCATCATCACTACATTAAAAACTTCCAAAATGCATTGGCGTATGGTCCTAATATAAATTAAATATAGGAACTAAAAGTAAATAAATTTAACATTAGGTAATGCTATAAATAAAGGTAAATGCGTTTAGTGTACCTTTTGAGTCATAAAAATGCCTTAAAAAACAGGTAAGTTTACAGCTCATCACCAACACTCTGGATAGCACTGCCATGATTCGTTGTTTTTTGTTGCCTTTTTTTTTTTTCCAAACATTGATAAGTCTACATTTGACAATTCAGAATGACTTTTGGCCACTGAACACTTGGATGGAGGAAGAGGTGTGTGGGATGTCCAGGATGAAGTCCAAGTTTTATTTCACAATAAAACTTCTTTGATTCCCAGCGCTGATAACAAGGCTCTTTTTCTTTTCAAAACCTTACTTTTTAAGTGCTTTTTGTTTGTTTGTTTGTTTTTATTTTGGCTTTTAACTCGTTTAGATTTCCATTTTGCGGAGGCTCATCCTGCTGAAGGAGTCTCTGAGGGAGAGAAAATACAATGATGAGCTCAGATTTTCCATGGTGACACGAGAAGCCTCATCAGATGAACGACTGCACTTGATTTCCAGTATTTCCTACAGTTGGCTGCCACAAAAATTAACTCCACTTGTTTTTCCAGTGAATTGGCTTTGGGTTTGGATCTGGGATCATCCAACTGCCCAGAAAACCGACAGTTTCCTTCATGTGCACACAGAGAAGTAGCACAAACCACCTGCACTACTGAAACCTTATTTAAGTCTTTCAAATGGATCTTTAAGTGGAATTGGCCAGGAATCCCCAGAGTTGGACTCCAGGATCCTTGTGGGTCCCTTCCAACTCAGGAATTCTGTGTTTCTCAGGATATTCTATCTCATACCTGTATGAGTTTCCCTGCACAGGTGGAATTTCACAAGATTAGGTAATAAGACCTCCAGAAGTTCCCAGCTGGGTGGGTAGGGAACAACTGGTTTTCCCACCATTCCCAGGCAGGGAGAACTGCCTCTGGAGAACAGCTGGAACATCGGATACAATCTGGGAAGAGATTCAAACATCCCAGAACTGGGCAGGGAGAGAAGGCCACACTTCTGCCACGGGCTCTGACCTGCTTCATCCATAACCTGCCCTGAAAGGTTGTGGATTCCCCATCCCTGGAAGTGTCCAAGGCCAGGTTGGACAGGGCTTGGAGCAACCTGGGATAGTGGAAGGTGCCCCAGCCCATGGCAGGGGGTGGAATGGACGAGTTTTACTGGGACTAAACCAGTGTCAAAGTCCTGCCACGCTGAGGGTGGTTTTGCATCTAAAAAGAATGGGATGCAGGATGGAAACAAACCAAAAAAAAAGAACAAAAGGAACGTTGCAAACACCACCTGCCACAGCTGCTGGGACGGGGATGTGCCTTCAGGCAGGACAGGAGGGGACAGGGACAAAAAGAGCCACGACCAGAACCAAACATGCCGCGGGTTCAGCGGGAAGGTCAGACCCACCCAATCCCTGGTTTTCCAGGAACATCAAACACCCACCTGTGGCACGTGACGGGCAGCACTGCCTTGTACAGCTGGGGGATCTTCCTGTTGATCAGGGGCTGCAGGGCCTCCTTCAGCCGGTGGTAATTGCGCTCCAGCTCCCGCTGATATTCCTTCTGGTCCGGCCCGATGAGGCTCTTGTTCTTGCGCAGAGCGTCCTCACACCTGGAAAGGAGCCCTGTGAAACGCGGCCCCCCCGGCAGGGACCTGCTGCTACACCCCTGCCAATCCAACAGGACAAAAGAACAACCCCTGCTGTCCCTCTGGGGTGACACAGAAAACCCTTCTCTGGCTTGTCTTTTGGGGCACAGACTCAGTTAAAGCTCCTCGTGGCCGTGGGGGAAGGAGAAGGTGGTGTGTTCCCAATTTTCAATTCAGTTCTGGAGTGACAGCTCCTTTTTTATTGTCACTTACTTGCCAGTTATGTTTATCCTCTCTGAAGAGAAATGCAAAGCTGATCTCCACAGAGCCCCTTCCAGGCCCAGAGGATTTAAAGATGGATAAATCAGGGAAGATTAATAAACAGCAGGCTGGAACTCCTCTGCTTGCAAAGATGTCATTGAAATAAAGGGTCTGAAAAGAACTGTATCAGCAATGCCATTTATTCCGTAGGGCAGAACTACACTGCTACTGGATCTTTTTGCAAGGAATGCTTTGAGTTCAATTATTTTCGTTTTTATTTTAATTTCTCGGTGCTTCCAAAAGATGCTGGGCTGAGTGTGCAGTTGGCAGGTGGTTTGGGGAGCACATTCCATACCTTTTTGTGAAGTCTTTGAAGCACAGCCGGAGTTTGTTGTGATGTCTGAAGAGCTTTGGATCGTTGGGTATTTCAGACAAGAAAACTTGTGCAACTTCTAATGGTCCCTGTAGGGGCAGGAGAGCAAAGTGAGTGTCTCAGAACTGCCTGTCTTATCCAGTCACTGGAGAAGGCTCATGCACATAGCAACACCCACAGAACACAACATTTCCTTATGGAAAAGCCTCCTGAAGAACTGCAGCTGGGAAATCTGGCCTAAAGCAGCAAACATCACGACAACCACATCTCTTTGAGGCCTTTGCTCTAAATAAAACTCTGCTTTTGGAAACCAGTGTGAGAAACTGCCCAGATTCTCTGCTGGTTTGCCTTTATAAGGAGCCCTGACCAAGCCTGCTCAGCTCACACTAAAGCCAAGTTTAAACAATGCAGATTGGAAGCCCGAAGTGTTTGCCAGCCCTGCAAACTCAACCCAGGCCTCCCAGCTCCAGCTGACTTTCTCCCAGCCTGTGCATTGTGCTTTGCTCACAGCCCCTCAGTTTTCCCTCAGTTTTTCCCTGACGACTCCGTGGTTTTGCTTTCCATTTTGTTCAAACCCACAAGGAAACTACTTCCACCCACCAGAGCCTGGCTAGGCAAAGGGAAAGCAATAAAACTTCCAGGCAACAACAACTCAGTGCAAGGATGGAACTCCTCAAACTGAGGGGAAAGGTGTCTCTTCCCAGCCACTTGCCATGTTTTCAGGACTTCCACTCAAGTGGCACAACCACTGAAACCAGCTGGTCTAAACCTTAAACACATCCCATAGAGCAAACAGAGGGGCAAAAATCCCAAGGTAATTCAGAAATAAGGCCCAACACAACCCGTGCCACCCCGGAGTGTCCAGCTTGGACAGCGATCCTCACCTGATTCACTGTGGTACCTACTGATCCCTGCAGCACCATCTGCAGCATCTTTGGGTCTGAAGGGTCTTGGTGGGTGGCAAAAGCCAGTTCCTGTGTCTTCTTCTGCATGTCCTCGATGGCCACTTCGATGGGCATCAAAATGATCTAAGGAAGCAGAGCAGAGGAGGTTTGTTCTGTCAACCAGAAACACCCACTGCGTGTGGCACAAGGAAGTGGTGGAGGACACCAACAGGGCTGACAGTCTGAGCAGAAGCAATTCAGAAACATTGGTTGAGGACCATCAAGACCAAGTTTAATCTTTAAATGTGTTTCTGGGTACTCAAGAGCTCTCAGAGTCTTCTGAGTGTCACTCGTGTCCCTTTGGGTCACTGCAGACAGCAGTTACAGCACTGCCAGTCCCCTGGTGGCATTCACCGTGTCCCAGTGTGTCCACCCCTGGAAAATTAACTCAGCTATGGATAAATCCCTCCATAAAGCATCAGGGACTTGGGGCTGTTGGGGCCACCTGACTGAGCTGCACACAGAGCAGAAGGGAAGGGAGAAACCTGCATTGTCACAGAATCCTGGAACGGTTTGGATGGGAAGAGAACTCAAAGCCCATCTCGTTGCACCCCCTGCCACGGGCAGGGACACCTTCCACTAGCCCAGGCTGTCCCAAACCCTGGCCAACCTGACCTACAAAGCTCACCAAGGGCCCCTGCACAAATCAGCTGCCGTGGGCTGGAGGTGTTGGGGCAGATGCATCACCCAATCACCCCGGGCTCAGTTTAGGCTCAACAGGAGCAGGGCAAAGCTCCAAGAAACTCCCAGAAAGGCCCCCTCAAGCTCAAGGTCCGCACCGGAATCCCCGGCGGCCTCACCTCCTCCTTGTGGATGACGTTGATCCTGGTCTTGATGTAGGGGAAGGCGTGGGAGGTGGTGAGGATGGTCTTGCGCTTGAACTGCTCGTGCAGGTCGCCGTGGGCGCGGCCGTCCAGCGTGAAGGGCGTGCAGTACATGAAGCGCCGCAGGTTGTAGTTCTTGTCGAAGTAGGTGATGCGGTCCTTCATCTCGTAGGTGTCGAAGTAGGGCTCCACGTAGGTGATCTGGATGTAGGCCTGCAGGGAGGACACGCTGTGTTACCTGGGTCACCGTCCTCTCCAGGCCACCGCGGGAAACACCGTGACTTCACTGTGCCCTTCGTTGGGGAAATTGCCCTCGCAGTGACATGGTGAGGGGTGCTGGGAGCTGCCCCATGGTTTGTGGGCTGGATGGAGCACAGCTTGCTGCCCCTCTGCTCTTGTGTCCTTCACATCATGGAATCATGGGATGGTTTGGGTTGGGAAGCGCCTCAAAGCTCATCTTGTTCCACCCCCTTTCACTAGCACAGGTTGCTCCATGCTGGCCTTGGACACTTCCAGGCATCCAGGGGCAGCCACAGCTTCGCTGTCCAACCTGTGCCAGGGCCTGCCCACATCCACAGGGAAGAATTCCTTCCTAGTCTCTGATCCAATCCTTTCCTTGCAGGTCCCACCCTGTCCTGAGCCACAGTCATGTCCCCCAGGTCAGCTCCTGTTCTTTCAGTGACACTTGAAGGATGTGGCACAAGGGTGACCCAGTGCTGCTCCTCCCCTGCTGATAGCTCAGCATGGAGCAGAGAAAGGCAAACACAGTCCAGACTCCTGCTGGCCTTTCACCTCCTCCCCTCCCACCAACCACCATCAGGGCAGGGCAGGGAATGGCCAACTGTGCATCTCTGTGCTGGAATTATTTTCCCAGACTCCCATCCCAAGCAGTCACACGACACTCGGTGTGTGGATTTTGTTGCCTCCCTGGTGAAGCCGAGGGCAGGATTTGCCCCACCGTGTTTGCACTCAGGGTCTCTTCAACTTCTGAACCTGTTCTTACCTTGTTAGGATCGAGTTTACATTTGTCCACAGGGTTTGAGTCCTTGATCACCTCCAGCACATCTTCCCCAAACCGTTCTCCGTAAAATCCCTAAGAGCAAGAGCAAATGAGTTGAAATCAGACATCCAACACAGGCCCGAGCGGTGGGGGCTGGAGGGACAAGGGCACACACAGGGCAGGGGAAGCTCCACATGCCTCCTCCTGACTGAGATCTGCTGAAACTGGGGGAATTCCAGCAGTCACATTCCAGGGGCAATGGGAGAAAACAAGCCCAGGAAGGCAGGAGGACTCGGGAGCCTTCCAACCACATCCTGTTGGGTTTGTTGTGTGCCTGTGAGCCCCAGTCAGTTTGGGGTCAGTTTGGGATCCACCGGGAATGCCAGAGCGCGGCAGAGCCGGGCTGGGGGAGAGGCCAGGCTCTGAGCTTGGCTCTGTGAGCTTAAACCTCAGCAGCACTGCTGCCATCAGCACAACGTGACCCTGGAGCTCTTCCAGCACATAACCCAGGCCAGGACGAGGAGGAGGAACACAGCATGGCTGGTCAACGCCCCCCCTCTTCCCCTGGGCATGGTCTCATCCATGCCCACACCAGGGAACAGCCAGGGGAACAGCCCCAGGCCCGTGGCAGTGCCTGGGCACAGGGGAGGTGCCACAAAACCAGCCCAGAGGTGAGCCCTGGGTGGCACCTGCGGCTGCACCCAAGCCCAGCCCAATTAAACTTCAGAGCTGGGATGTCCCACCTCGGGGGACTCCATTTCCACAGTGGAGGAACACAATGTGAAGGCGACAAAATGACAACAAAATGCTGGATATTCTGAAAGATCCCAAAAGGCATCTCAGCCGCTTTCCAAGCCAAGGTTGTCCCATTTACACCAGGTGGTTGAAAAGAAGTAGGATACATCACAAATCCTCCAAGGACCATAGCGGGTCTGCAGCTCTTGCTGCAGGAATTCCTGTGGAATTCCTCTCCCTTCACTCCTCCCGCAGTGGTGACACTGGCAGAAGGACATGGGACATCAGCCCCAGCTCTGGGTCACTGAACACAGCTCTGCCAGGGGACTGCTGCTCTTAAATAGTTGATGGAAATCAGTTACAGTGCCATTAAACCATCTCACCTCGAGCCGATGGGAAATTTCAGCCAACTTGGTTATTGCGGGTTCCTTGTAAACAAACTCTTGCTCATCCAGGTCTCCAAATTTCGTTCCATAAAAACCGACTCGGAAGTAGGTGCCAAACATCCTCTTTCCATCCTAGACATGGAGAAACAACAGGTTATTTCAGGGTGGAGACATGCACACCCCCAAGCATGGCTGCAGGCAGGCTCCTGAATTTATGCAAAATCAAAAGGAAATTAAAAAAAAAAAAAAAGAAAAATTTAGAAAGAAAGAAGGGAAAAGAAAAAACCACACCTGGAACTCAGCATGGATGCACTTAGCAGCAAACACCGCAATGGAATTGTCAACTAACATGGAATTACATGGATCAGTTATGACCATTAGCCCAACCCTGCAATGACTTCTCCCAGCCCAGGAGGAACCTGGAGGTGTCACCATAGAATCATGGAATGGTTTGGGTTGGAAGGACCTTAAAGCTCATCCAGTCCCACTCTCTGCCATGGGCAGGGACACCTTCCACCAGCCCAGGTTGCTCCAACCTGGCCCTGGACACTTCCAGGGATGGGGCAGCCACAGGTTCTCTGCTCAATCTGTGCCAGGGCCTGCCCACCCTCCTAGGGAGGAATTCCTTCCCAATATCCCATCTAAACACACTCTCTTTCAGTTTAAGAAATGACAGCTGTCTCTGAGGAGCAGCCAAAGGCGGGTCCCCACCTTGGGGTGATTGTTCCAGGCTCTCCAAAGCCTGTGCAGACACCCCGAGCCCACAGGCACAGGGAAGCCCAGCTGGTGCCACCCTGCAGGGAGGGCATGGCACACAGAACCCCTGGAAAACACCCAGCACCAATTCCCCCCCTATTCCACTCTCCAGGAATTGCAGGATTGGGCCGAAGTCAATGTCCAGCTCACTCTCACACACACACATACAAGTGCTTTTTAACGAGCATTTCAACTGGGAGGTGTTACACCCTCCTCTGGTAACTACTGCCTAGGAGAGAGGGCCAAAGTCACTCCTGGTGAAAGCAGATGCAATCCTGTGCCATGTACCTGCTTCCATGGGAGCCAGTGGTGAATTTGGCCCCGAAACGCAACAAAAGTAGAGAAACAAGAAAGACTTTGGCTGGAAAGGTAACGAAGAAAATCTGATTAAGAGAGAGAGAGAGAGAGAAAGAGAGAGAGAAGAAAAATGCTTTAAAAATTAAACATACCTTTGCTTTTGTTAAAAAAAAAAAAAGGTGCATGCACAAACCAGGGATGCCTTTCAGCAAGAAACTCTGATATGTTCACCTTTACTCTCATGAGAAAGTGTGACGGGGTTTAGAATACTCAGAACAGTTCCTGATCTGGGCTTCAAAGAGCCCTTACAGGTGTCCTTGATGCTGGACATTGTTTGACTTTAGAGCTTTGCTAAAACTGATCTCTTGTGGTCATGGTGAACACGACCTGAGGAAGGCAAAAAGGACTGGGGAAACCAAACTAGAATTAAAAAAAACCCTCAGGCCAACTCCAGGCTGGAAAAAGCACTGTCATGGCAAGCCACTGACTTCTCCTGGGCTGGAGCAAACTCTGGAACGTCCCACTGGAGGTGCCTGAGGTCCAAAAACTTCCACCTCAGAGCTCTGCCCTCATCCCAAAAAAACCAGCGCCTGGCTCTGCCTGGGCTCCCTGCTGACACCTGTGGAGTTGGTGGGATCCTGCCCCAGCCCATGGGCACAGGGGGATGGATGGATGGATGGATGGATGGACGGACGGCACACTGCTCTTCTAATTAACCTAATTATTTTTCCTACCCACTTGGCAAGTGTTTTTCAGGGTGTGAAGAACTTGCAGAGCCCAGTCCCTACAAGTATCTGCCACGTGGACACCCGCCCAGGTAGCAAATTGGTCCAGCCAGTGCCAAAATAACAAGGGAGGATGAAAACGCTGCCTGTTGAGCAGCATAAACTAATAAGGAGTTCTGGTGTCACTTATTGAACGTATAAAATCAGAGCCTCAGGGCTCTGGGGGTCCCAGGAGCAGCAGGGAAGGCTGGTGACATTCCGTGCCCCTGTGTGAAGGCAGATCCCAGCTCCTGTCCTTGCATCCCTGCCACAGAGAGCAGCTCCACTGGCTTTTCCTGGGAAATCCAGTTACGAGGATCCCAGGGAGAAGAGCCAGCAGTGAGGAGCACCAGGAGCCCCTGATGTTGGGAAAGCACACCTGGAAACAAATTCCTTCAGGGAGCAAACACCTACGGACCATTCCACACCCCCAGGAACAGTTCCCTGCCAGTCCCCTGGGATCAGGAGAGCCCAGTTCCATGCCTGGCATCGGGAGCAGGGGATGGCTCTGTACTGGCATCTTCCAAATGCATCCAACACCGAAGTCTTTCCAACCACAGCAGTGAAAACTAAACAAATAACTTCATACTCCCTGGCCTTGCTTGTGACAAGGGCTAAAAGTGCAGATATGAGGGAGGAATTATTAAAAGCATTGTATCTCCTATTATTTTATCCAAAATAATAGGACTTTGGGAGGAGAAGAGAATGAAGGTGAACACTGAATAGCCATCACACAACTGGCGCAGCAGGTAACAGCCACCATGACTTATGAAGGTTCATGATTTGTTATTATGCATGGTAAATACCTTTCCAAATTGCTGGGGAAAAAGTTTTGGGGTTAACCCTTGCACAAAAAGCTTTGCCAACAGCTTTTTTTTTNCCAAAACTTTTTTTTTTTTTTTTTTTTTTTTTTTTTAAAAAAAAAATCAGATGCAAGAGTGATCATCTGCTTTGTTCACCAAGACCAAGACAGCAGCAGCTGCCTGAGAGGCAAAGGAATAAAAGGAACTCCTTCCAAATGCAGAATTCAACCACCTTTACCAAACTTGGCACAGTTATTTCCTTCCTCAAATTTAACCCAAGGTCCTCTGCAGCGTTGCCAACTACCACAGGTTGTCCAACACTGATTTTTGTGAAAGCATCAGCTCCTGTTACTCACTGGCAACCTCCCCCTTGCATGCCTTAAAGAGCGTTTTTGAATTCTCGTGGGGTAGCACGAAAAGACTTTTCCTAACTTTTCTAACTGGAAAGTGAACAAAAAGAATTAATTTAGCTTTTACTCAATGAACAAACACACAAAACCCACCACTTGGTGTGTTTAAGGAGAGCTCAGAAATGCTTTGGGGCCAGACTTGAGACACTTTAATTCTTGTAGTTGGCAACACTGCTGTCCTTGTGGGCACGAGGGAGTCCTGCTGTTGGCATAGCTCTTTGGTAAAAGGAAATTGGGGGTTCCACAGTGGGAAACAAAAAACAAAAAGGGAGGTTGGGGAAGAGAAAGGGGAAAAAAATTCCACGAGTAGGAACTTACCACAACAGACAATAGTAAGAGTGGGGAGGAGGGTCAGCAACCAGGGCGATAGAGGAGAAAACAGAAAGTATTTAATTAGGGAAATTCCAAACAACAAACAAGCAGCAAATTGGCNAAAAAAAAAGGCGAGCATCAATTAAAATACTTAAAATAAGGGGCAAAGGGCAAAACATGCAACAAACCTGAAAGCTACAAAGCACAGAGGTCAGAAAAAGTGTGGCAATGAGGAGCACGATGACAGAGGAGAACTGAGACCACGGGTGTGTCTTTTACCATGCAGTAAAAACATGACCGAGTGAGGTTAGAATCATAACCAATGGCAGGAGTTTCTCCAGGGGTCGATTTAGGGGCTTGCTAAATAAAATAGATGCTCACAGGCCTTCACTTTTATTGGCTATTGAACACATTTCCATCACTGGCACACCTACAGCAGGTGCTGTGCTGCCTCCCCTGCTGGCACCTTCCATGGGACAGAGGAAACGACAGGTCTCGAGTGTCAGGGTTTGTTTTTAATTTCATTTTTCACTAGGCTGGAATTAAAATTGATATTCAGACATTGTCAGCCCCAATCATTTCTGCCCCACATCCAGGACCTTTGGGACTCAGCCCCAGGTCACTCAGTGTGGGCTTTAATGATCTCCTGGGGTGCAAACCTGGAGCGAGGTTGGCCTGAAATGAGTTGCCTCATTCACAGCAAAGCAGAGATCAACTGGAAAGCTGAAGCCTGAAGCAAATCACATCCACAGAACATTTTGGGTGCCTTCTGAGACTTCTCTGTGCCCATGTGCCCACTGTGTCCCTGGGGCTGGAGTCAAAGCAGCTCTGCAGACAAAATCAACTGCTTTGCCTATTTTTAACCCAAAGGTGTGGTTCTTGTGGTGCATCGTCACAGAAATGTGAGCAAACAAAAATGAAGGCAGCAAAACTGATGCCACTTAACACAACTGAGCTATTTTACTGCCAGAGAAACCACCATCTAACAAATTGATTGCTCTTAAATGAGCAGAATGAAGCAGGTTTGTGTCTCGGTACCTCTGAGCACTTATTGCTTAAATCGACCCCTGTGGGTGGGGTGAAAACATGGTATGGAGGGATGATATTCTGTGTCAATGCTGATGGAAAGAAATATAAACAAATTATAACAACAAACTAGTGATGATACAGTGGCTCATTCACCAAAGAACCTCATTAGTGGAACACGTCAGCATCCATGCACTACCTACAGCTGCTGATGGAGAATTTCCTACTACAACCACGGTTTATTGGGATTTCTTTGGTTAATGAATTGTTTTAACAGCAGACAGCAACAGAAACACCCACAACTAGCACATGTGGGCAAGCGTTGGCGTGAGTCATCTGGAGGATCTATTAGTGGTCTTGACTAACTAAAATGGAGTTACCTACCTCCCAGCCAGTACTCTGTGTAATGAAAAGTAAAAAGGGCATGTCACAGAAACCAAAAAAAAAAGAGTTTCAAAGGCCAAAACGCGACCACCAAAGTAAGCACCCAAAACCTGCAGTGGTTTCAATGGCTGTAAGTCATGCATCCAAAGGATTTCCAACCAAATGCCCCCGAGCTGGTGCGTTTGGTACCATCCCAGTTTAGAATCCTTCAATAATTTAGGCACAGCATGAACAGAAAAATAAACCCCCCCAATGTTTCTGAATATTACAAGGCAAGACATGCAAAACACGGTTTAAACTACAGTCTGAAAGATAAACTGACCAATGGCTGGATTTTTTAACTCTTGGATAGTTCTGAAGTTACAACATAACACAGTTTGTGATGTTCTCTCATGTCAAATGTCCAGAGAGAAAAAAATCCTGCTAGTGATCCTCTTATTTACTGTGGATCATGATTTGGCAATTCCCATGGAATCTGAATATAATGTTTTTTTGTTCTACTTGCACTAAGCATTTGAAGTTTCTCCAGAAATCACTCTGCAGCTGGAAATTCAAAGCATTACCTGGTGGACGATCTTGCTGAAAGCTTCCTGCAGTTTACCATGAATAGTGGATAACTTCTTGGCATCTCTGTTGGCTTCATGAATAGGGATAAGGACTTTGTAAACCTCGTTAACTGCTTCATACATGCCAGCCTACAAAAATAAGGTCCATCAGTTCAACAGCCAGAATAAGTCACACTATCAGCATTTAAATGACAACACTGCAAAAGGAGAAGGTGGCTTAGACACCACTGTGGTGCCATCAACACCTTTTCTGAAAATATACCCTCACATGAATGGAAGAAAATCCTCAGGTAGCCTTGAAATCAAGAGCCTACTGCATCACACACTGCTGCTAGTAAATTGGATTATTAACGTAACGAATCCTGGGATATTTTGGATGGATATAGGCACAGGAACACAACTAGCTAAATAAGATCCTAACCAAATCTACAGGAATTAAATCTGGAAGCTGAAGTACACAGTACACCTCGCTCTGATCTTCTGCATCCACTTGTGGTGCTCCAATAGATGGGCTTTGGGAAGTTTCCTGAGGGAATCTAGCCCGTGGCAGGCACTGCATTGAGTGGCTTAAGCCAGACCACAGCAGGAATCCCAGGTCTTTGCCCTGGAGTTATTGCTGCTCACACTTAAATCCACTGAATGGCACTTCATGTTGTGCAGGGGGAAATAATTCTCTCCTTTTCCTCCCTTTCTCATGGATACACTATTGCCACTCCCACAAGGCTCTCATCCCACTCTTTTTTGAAGAGAGGGAAAACCACTGTGGCCTTTCCTCCTGTTGTGAACTCCCAGATGTGCAGAGGGAAGTGAAAGAGGCTGGGAACACAGGGAGGCCTCTCGGTCCCAGGGCCCATCCTCTGCACAGTTCACTGCAGAGGACAAACCAGCTTGCCTTAAACAATTAAAACTCCCAATTAAAATCCACGCAAATGAAGCATTTACAGTCGTATTATACAGAGAGAAAACATTTTCATTCCCACTGCCCAGTAGTGTGAGGTTGACGTAGAAGAGAGAGAAAGAAATCGTAGTCTTCTACCATGGAGAAAGATGCTGCAGCCTGTTCCAGCAATCCCACCAGACCAGCTTCTGTAAAATACTTCCCAGAGCAGATTCCTTCTTCATCTGGTGATACGACGTCATCAGAAACTGCTGATTCTTCCAAAACATTGGAAGATATGTTCTGAGGAGACAGGAGAGATACAATATTTTACTCCATTTAAACAGCTTTGAAAGCAAGACAATTTTCGGTCGAATCCTAGAATTTTTACAGAGGCAGCTTCCTATTTTTATGGGGAATACACATAAAATCCAGCTTTGTATTTTTACAGGGAATACACATAAAAATCCATCTCTGTACTTTTATAGAGCAGTTTATTCTTCACACAACAACCCCGAGTGAGTGCAGTTCGCATAGGTTGGCACGGGAACACCCGGCACACGGAGGTACTTTGTACCTCAGCAGCAGGTGCCAGAGCCCAGAAATCCATTGCAGAGGGCAATTCCCACCTGGAATGTAACACAGCCCACGGGGAGGTATTTCCTGTCTTCCAGCATGCTGAGATACTCGGCCACCAGGGCCGCAGAATGGACCAGGCACTGGGCGGACTCGGCGTGGTTGCTCCTCTCGGAGTGTTTCCCAGCCATGTTCTGCAGCCACGTCAGGCGCAGGTCAGGGGAGTTCTGGTAGCCCTTTGCAATCCTGGTGGGAAAGAAAAGCCCTGGGATTTCAGTGATTTCCCTTTGGAACCAGCAGAGAACTTCAGAGTGGTTTTTTCACATGGTACTTAAATTGCTTTAAGTTGTCTTTAGTCAGGTGGAGGATGAGATTGTCAGGGACTTCTGGGCAATGGAAACTGTTTTTATCCAAGATAAGATACTTAAATACCAAACAAAACCTATCAACAGCACATTCAAACACAACAGATAGGCACATATTGGTCTGTGTGCACCAAGACCCAAAACTGCTCCAGAAACAAGTCCTGTAAGAGCTCAAACATGCAACGCCTGAGCCCCAACCCAAACTACAAGTAGCTGTCTTGTTTTCAGGTGCCATGTGCATCCTGGCAAGCAGTTTAGAACAGGATTAAGTTCAAAGTAAAAGGATTGCTAATACAAAACAAGCAATCAAAGCTCAGAGCAACACCACACCGCACGCTATGAGTACAGGAGCACAGTAGGTACCAAGCCTTGCTCAAGGAGCACGTTGGAGCACTGACACCAACTGTCCCTGCAGCACAAACTCTACCTGTACATCAGGTCAATCAGCATTTCTGGGTCTTCCTGGTGCTCCTTCATTTTCACTGTGTCCGAGAGGATCATGTGGAGGTTGAACACGAGGTCCTGGACCTGTAAGAAATATGCTGCTGTCATGAAGCGGCCTTGGGAACTGAGCTACACCATTATGTGAGGAGCACAGTCACTCCAAAGCTTTGTGTGTTTGCATCCTGTCAGAATTAAAGACCTGGGGTTTAGCTACTTGTATGATGAACAAAGAATCCAAACAAAACCCAAACCCTTCTTCAGGGAATGCGTGCAAATTCCAGTTCTAGATGGAGGCTTAAGCACAGCCTGTACATAAACTACATGTTACTTCTCCTGTGGTATATGCCTTTCACCTGGTCAGGAAACGTTGTATCCCTAAGTTCCAGATCTTCCTCAGCGTAGGTCAAAATGGTCTTCAGGGAACGTCGCAGAAATTCTTCGTTGAAGTTCTGAGATGTGCCCACCAGGGACGAGAGAGACATGGTCACCTGCATTTTCACTCTGGCAAAGTTCTGCAACAGAGACATCAGTATTACTTCAGCAACCTGGAGACCTGCAGCGTCCGTGCTCTGGCCATGGGACCCTCCTCCTGGCAGAGACTTTACACAGAAATGAAAACTAAAGTTGTGCAAAAAGAGCTGTCTCAGAGCAGGGATCATAACAAACCTCTGGTGGTCCTGAACTCCGTCATCTGGTGATAGTTCCAGATAAAGGTTCTCCTGCAAAAGTTTCAGTTTTCTCCCCTGCATGTTCTCCTCTCGCACACCCTGAAGACCACGATGTTCTCACGGTACAGCCTTTTGGTGTGGTCTGCCCTAAAAACTGGAGTCACCGCTATCTTGCTGCTGTCCATCCCCTCCCAGTGCCCGGGCCCAGAGTCAGGGTGTCCCCCCAAGTTGTGCTACCCCCCTGTGGGGGTGTCACACCCCAGCCAGCCCCCAGCAGCCCCGTCCCGTGCCGCAGCAGGACACTCACGTTGCCGATCTCGAAGTTCTGCCTCATGAGGAGGTAGAGGGAGGCACTTGCGTGGGAGCGGATGGTGCTGATGCTGCTGCTGCAGTGCCTCAGGAGCCTCAGGCACAGGTCGGCACACTGCTCTGTCTCCTCCTCGAACAGCAGCTCGGGGAACTGGGGGACAGCAGAGATCAGACAGGGGACAGGCAGGGACAGCACACGGGCACAAAGGCACGGGTGGCTCTCAGCGGGCACACGCTGGAGGCAGAGCAAGCCCAGTGCCCGCTGTTTGGAGGGGAGCGAGGGGAATTTGAATCACTTCGCTTTACAGACTCACAGCACTGGAAGGCAACTCATTTTACCTCTCCCCACAACTTGCTCCTACATCTACACCCTCAGACCAACTCACATCACTTCCAAAAATTCAGGTTTAAAACTCTGGAGCTTTTCTTGGCACACCCGCAAAAAGTGGGGCCAGTAGAACAAATCCATTCTCAGTGAGATTTGCACAGCTAAAATCTCTCCTGTGCCTTGTGCTCCCACCTGACCAGGTGTCTGTGCCTGCTCACCCAGCAGGAACCCACCCCCAACTCAGGCTGCCCGAGCTGTACCTTCATGTGCAGACACCAAACCCAAAATTTTCATCATGAAAACCAATTTATCAAGGCTCAGACCACACTGCCTGAACATCACCAGCCCACAAAACAATAACTGCTTGGTGAAGTGACCCCAAAGCAAAGGAACAGTCCCATCCTCCCATCCCCTGTCAGGATATGTTCCAGCACCCCCAGGGAATTCACCTTGGAGACCAAAGCTCTCTGCGTGGCAAAGCAGTGCTGGAGGTAAAGTGCACTTTGGTTGCAGGCCATGCTGTGCAGAAGCACTTTCAGCACCCCACCGAGGATGCTCTCTTTGGACTCCGTCACAGAAACGGTCTGAAAAGGGAAACCAAGAGTTGCATGAGCCAAAATGAACCCCCTGTGTGTGTTTGTGTGTGTGAGAGAGGGAAAACAGCCCCGACAAAAAGCCCTTTGGTAGGGAGAAATCACCCACTCGGCCACATTCTGAACCAACCCCCACCTGACCCCTGGATAACGCTGATGGAATGATGGCTCTTTGTCCCCAAAGGAGCTCTGAGCTTTGGAGACCTTTTTCTGTTAAAACAAAAGCCCTTGGCTGGGCTCTAGCTGGGTTATTCAGGCACCAGGTGCAATCCTGGGGATTCCTGGGTCCCTCTGCAGCTCAGAGGTGGATTTGGGATGCTCCTGCCTGCTTCCAGCCCATGCCCAGGTTTAATTTGCACAGAAGGCAGGGGACAAAGATGCCACGGGCCCTCACCCACCTGTCCCCACAGACCAAGGGGCCTGGAAGCTTTTCTCTACCGTGTGACAAGTCAGTACAGACACAGGAACATCAGGACTCGAGGCAGATTTGGGAGGCACCAGAGGAATAGGTTAGAACAGGGCAGCACTTGGGAAAGTCTACAGCTCCCCACTGAGCTCTGAACAACTGTTTCTTGTACTGTAAAACGGGAACAGCTTTCAGGAAGTCTGAAGGAAGGTATTGCAAGGGATCAGGAGAGGCATCAGCTGCTTCCTGCAGCAGCTGGGCAGTTCTGACAGTTCTCACCCAGCAAAGAGCAGCAGGAAGGGTCTGTTTAACGCCACACATCTCTATTTTACGTCTGTTTAACGCCACTACATCTCTATTTTATGATCGTCCTTACCTGCACAACTATCTCTAGTGTATCCAAAATGATCAGATTGGCTTCTGTTGCAAGGTTTCCATCGATAAGAGCCTCGTGTTCTATCTCTGCCCTTGATCTAATCAGAGGAAAGAAAACAATAAAATTACTTTCTGATTAAGACCTACGTCTTCCACAGTCAAAAATGTTTTCCCATGATCAGGAGATTCCCAGTTAGGATTTGTGTATTTATTACTGGACAACACCACAAGGATATTCCAATGCACCCACTGAGAGGACAGGAAGAAAGACTCATTTTTTTTAACACGTACAGACTTAGACAGGCTTTACGTTCATCATGCTTGGAGAGCTCCCACTACTTTCTGACACTGTGTTGCTCTCCCAGGAGCACAACAATGGTTTAGAACCCAAGGGCAGCTCCACATTGGTTTAGTAGCATGGTTAGGCATGCGACAGCACAACCAGGACCAGAACACATGGCTTTGTGCTACAGGCTGTGGACACACGGTGGTGCTGCACGAGCTGGTGACTGCACTGGGTTTAACACCTCATCTGTGCAACTTCCACAACACCCAGTTCCTGAAGAGCAGCTTCCTCTCCGAGGAAAAGGACACGGTTTTGCTGCTCCACTCCAGGCACTCATTTTCCTGGAAAGCCTGATAAAGTTCATACACCCACTCACATTGGTGGCTCCAGGAATTCGGTGCCAACCACCCCATTCCAGTGGCACCGGCTGCTCTGGGCACAGATCCAGGGGTGTATTTAAAGAGCCTGCCCTTCCCACCGGTGCCATCCCCAACAGACTCGTGCCAGGCCACATCCCAGCAGGAGAGGGACTCATGGGAATGCCAAAATCCAAGTAGGACCCACGGCTAAGAGGGTGGCAGCTGATGTGGCTCCCTGGGAGCTGGATCACACCCCCAGGACCTCCAGAGCAGGAAGGTTTGGGGCCTGGCCCTACACAGGGTAACACCACGTGCATAAAACTACACCACCTGCAACGAGCTGTGCACAGTTCTGGGTGTGAAAAGTCTGGTTTATGAGGTTTCCCAGGGCCAGGCTCTACCTGTGCACACAGGAGGGGAGCGGGAGGGACCCGGGTCACAGCCAGCAAGGGTCAGAAAGCAGCTCTAGAGTTATCTAAGCAGCTAATTTGGTGAGGTGAGGTACTATCCTTTGACCACCAAGGTATTTCACAGCTGTTAAACAGGTAGGTGAGGTCCTTCTGCGATGGAGAGGGCTCAGATCCAGTGCCAGCAGTGAACTTAGCAGCTCTTCAGGCCAAATTTTAAACTGGTGTAACTCTGCCCCACAGCTCTGGAATTTGGATCCAGGTCACTTCACCACCAAGCTGAAACACCCTGGTCATTTGTGCCCCAACAGGCCTGGAGCCTTGGACAAAAAAACCCACTACCTGACACAACAAGAAATTGCAATTTTGTGTGGGATGAAGCAATTAGAAGCTGTGAAGAATTACTTGCTACTCCAGGAAGCCTTCAAGGGTAAAATTTGGCTCTGAGGACCCCACTTCTCAATTTCTTCAGAGCTTCACTTGGGCCAAGATAGCTTTCCCAGGATTAGGGCCAACTGTTTTGCTGGGAGGACGGAGACTGCAGGTTGCAATTCGAGGGAACAGAAAATGTGCACAGCAAAGCCCAACAACTCCCGAGCCCTCCGGATCAAACCACACCAAGGCAGGGAATTTTAAAGGAAAGGGGAGTAATAAGCAAAGAGAGCTCACTCCAATCAGTTGCACACACACACCCCCCGAAAACTTCTGCCAAGCATCACAAACAACGCTGTGATGATTGAGCCTGCAGATGTACAAAATGGCCATTTATAAGAACTGCACACCAACGCTACAGTACCTGGCTGGTTTGTGGCTTCTAAAAGCACAGCACATGTGGAAAAACAACCAAAGTGATGGATTAGGACAGGAAAGGAAAGCGAGCTTTGAGAACTCCAGAATGCTCTTATGGAATAAAGGAAATATGACATAAGATATATACGCTATCTGTGAAAACTGCTAATGGATCTTCCCTCTGAACTGCAGCTTAGGGCAGGTTTTGAAGGCAGGAATGGGCTGCATTAACCTCTTTAAATCTCATTTTAAAGTCTAAGGAGAGTGGAAAAGCAAAGAGTTAGTAGGGCAGTGTTGCACTAAAAACTGCACACCACCAGCCCTGTCCCACCGAGGCCCAGACCTGCTGACACCAGGGCCAAGTGGCTGCTGGCAGGGACCCTCTATGGGGAGAGGGACCTTCCGTGGGGAGAGGGACTGTCCTCACAGGCACATGGGTCATGCAGAAGGATAAGGCAGAGTTACTTGTCAAGCTTTTCCGTGTTCTGCCGCCAGTGAGTCATATCCTTCCTCCATCTCAGGTTCTCCTGACTTCCAAAGGCGCTCCCAGAAGGACTTCTCTCTGCAGGGTAGAAGCGAAACAGCAGCAGTCAGCTAATGCTCATTCCTGTTGCCACTCCAGATTTGTTCACAAGTGGCAGGTGACAGCAAACTGGGACTCCTCAGAGCCCCAGGCAGCTTTCAAGGCTGGTAGAAGTCCCTTCCTTGGTCCACACAAGGAGCCTGAATGTGCCAATCCTTGGCATTCCATTACTGCTGTCCTCAACTGGCACCCAGGAATGTTCCCAGCCTGGTGCCAAGACCATCTTTCCCACCTCACAGTCTTTTTTGTCTTTATTCTCACTGCTGGGAAAGCAGGAGAATTTCAAGTAATAAAGGCAATTAGGAAAAAAAAATATAAAGGTCCCCATCTCTCTGAAGTGATCTGTTAATTACGGCTCTATAATATTTATTCACCTTAGCTCACAATGACTGGCTCGTGGCAGGAGACAAAACCACAGTTCTGATTCTTGTCCCAACCCCTGGGCCACTCTTTGCATTTGGGTGTTCAGAAAAGTTACTGTTTTTCATGAACAGTAGAAGTCAGAAGACGCTTTTTACCCCAACTACTGGCTCTTTCAGGTTCCTTAAATGAAGAGAAACATCCAGGCATTTTCAGAACTACCAAAGGAAGATCAGGCAGTTTGTCTGATCCTTGCACAGGACTTACCAGAAGGTGGCTCTGGAAGACACTACATGGCAAGAAGTTTGGGCAAGAAGGTGCCACAAACGTGATCTCATGTACACAAAAGCAATCAAGTTACAAACAAATTGTCTGTAACTTCAGAAAAGCATAGAGATTTTGTAGACCCACTGAAGGGTGATGCAAACAGCTTTTCTAAGGGGCCTCTGTGTCCGTGTCCCATGCCACAGATGGGTGCAGCTGGGGATGGGAGCAGCAGCTTTTGGAAGAAGGGGATGGCACAGAGGACTTCTTTACTTACCCAGCTGTCCTCTGCTTCTCCGCACCATTTCCTGCCTCGCCCCTATGCTTCCCAAAATAGCTTCCTCAAGTTTGGCTCTCATGTCTTTTGACTTCTTGAACGTGAGGCTGTTCATCCTTTCAAACACTTTCTTGCCCTGCAAGTTCCAAAACGAGTCCACAAAGGAAGATTCTTTCAATTTGGGCTTTTTTTTTTTTTTTAACGAATTAACAACTCAAAAGTATCTTTTCCACCCAAAGACACGCAGCAAGAAAAGGTTTAGTTGGTGGGGGAGACGAAACACCCAAACTGCAGCATTGCTGCAGAAAACTCCCTCTGCAGAGTGACCACGTGAGTGCCAAGCAGCACAAACTGCACGTGGGGCTGAGGAGCAACCCCGGGGAAAAGGCTGGAGGCTGCACAGAGGGATCCCAAACAAGGGGACACACCAGGATCCCAAAGAGGGGGACGGGCCAGGATCCCAAAGAGGGGGACACACCAGGATCCCAAAGAGGGGGACATGCCAGAATCCCAAACAGGGGGGCACGTCGGGATCCCAAACAGGGGGACACGTCGGGATCCCAAACAGGGGGACACGTCGGGATCCCAAACAGGGGGACACGTCGGGATCCCAGACAGGGGGACACGCCGGGAACCTAAACAGGGGGACGCGTTGGGATCCCAGACAGGGGGACATGTTGGGATCCCAGACAAGGGGACACATTGGGATCCCAGACAAAGGGACACATTGGGATCCCAGACAAGGGGACACGCCGGGATTCCAGACAAGGGGACACGCCGGGATCCCAGACAAGGGGACACGCCGGGATCCCAGACAAGGGGACACGCCGGGATCCCAAACAGGGGACAGGCCTTCGTGCAGTCTCAGGAAGGGCGGGGGAGCACCGAGCTCCTCGGCGGGGCACTCAGCCAGCACAGCAGCACCCTGTACTCAAAGCAGGGCTCCTTGGCCAGCACAGCAGCACCCTGTACTCAAAGCAGGGCTCCTTGGCCAGCACAGCAGCACCCTGTACTCAAAGCAGGGCTCCTTGGCCAGCACAGCAGCACCTTGTACTCAAAGCAGGGCTCCTTGGCCAGCACAGCAGCACCCTGTACTCAAAGCAGGGCTCCTTGGCCAGCACAGCAGCACCCTGTACTCAAAGCAGGGCTCCTCGGCCAGCACAGCAGCACCTTGTACTCAAAGCAGGGCTCCTTGGCCAGCACAGCAGCACCCTGTACTCAAAGCAGGGCTCCTTGGCCAGCACAGCAGCACCCTGTACTCAAAGCAGGGCTCCTCGGCCAGCACAGCAGCACCTTGTACTCAAAGCAGGGCTCCTTGGCCAGCACAGCAGCACCCTGTACTCAAAGCAGGGCTCCTTGGCCAGCACAGCAGCACCCTGTACTCAAAGCAGGGCTCCTCGGCCAGCACAGCAGCACCTTGTACTCAAAGCAGGGCTCCTTGGCCAGCACAGCAGCACCCTGTACTCAAAGCAGGGCTCCTTGGCCAGCACAGCAGCACCCTGTACTCAAAGCAGGGCTCCTCGGCCAGCACAGCAGCACCTTGTACTCAAAGCAGGGCTCCTTGGCCAGCACAGCAGCACCCTGTACTCAAAGCAGGGCTCCCTGGCCATCACAGCAGTACCCTGTACTCAAAGCAGGGCTCCCTGGCCATCACAGCAGTACCCTGTACTCAAAGCAGGGCTCCCTGGCCATCACAGCAGTACCCTGTACTCAAAGCAGGGCTCCCTGGCCAGCACAGCAGCACCCTGTACTCAAAGCAGGGCTCCTCGGCCAGCACAGCAGTACCTTGTACTCGAAGCAGGACACGCAGAGGTAGAGCAGGTCCAGCAGGCGGTTGAGCTGCAGCACAGAGAGGTCTGTGAACCACTTCTGCAGGACGCTCTCATCAGCGTTCTTGAGCACCCAGAGCAGGCAGATGAGGAGGCTGCGGCTCGACTCTGTCGAGAAGGTGGAGTGCTGCCTGCCACTCTGCAACACACAGGCCACAACAGTGTATTCCACAGCCCAGCACCCCCAGAGGCACCCTAGATAAATGAGTTTCTTCCCTCGAGATGACTTCAATGACGTCCTACAGCTACAGGGGTAAGCTGAGGGGCTTCTTTTATTACCTTGTGCATCTAGCAGTGACTCACTTTGATTGCACATAAATCCCACAAAAACAGGATCCTGATACCGGAGTAAAGGGAGGAGAAGGAGGAAATGGAAGGGCCTGCCTGCTGCCAGCATGAGGATTCCCTCCCTGTGCAGAAAACAGGGAAAATGACCCATCTGTGCCTTTGGCCAGGAAGGATTTAAACATGGTAGGAGTTTGTGCTTAGGGCTCACAGCTCATAGTGACCACTGCACTTCACAGAGATTTTATCGGATCGTTTCAGAACAAGAGCAGCTTTATTAAAAAAAGAGAATTCTCTCATTTTCTGAGGTTTGTTGGCTTTTATCCCTGCCTGGCATTTCCTTGTACCCCCTCAGAGACAGACACAGCAAAGTGCTTTTCTCCTCATCTCCCACCCAGGTGCAGACTCATCCTGCCCCCACACAACCTGCGCGTGGACACATCTGCCTGTTGACAGGGATTTTTGAGGGGCAAGGAGGAGGGCAGGGTGGGATTTTTGAGGGGCAAGGAGGAGGGCAGGGTGGGATTTTAGAGGGGCAAGGAGGAGGGCAGGGTGGGATTTTAGAGGGGCAAGGAGGAGGGCAGGATGGATTTGTACCGATGAGGGGAGCAGGAAGCTGCTGGGCCGGGTGAGCTGGGGCACGGATGTCCCCGCGATGGCCATGGCCACCGTCTGGCTGATCATGCTGCCGCCCTCGCTTTCGTAATCGTCCACGGTGACGCAGCTCGGCCTCCCCCGCTGGTTGTGGCTCTCTGCAGAGAAAAACGAGGCCTCCAGTCAAGCCCCAGACTCAAGAGTTTTTCCCCTCCTCAGTGCTGGTCTCACTGAACTGGGAATGCAAAGTGAAAACCAGCCCAGTCGTGCAGGTCAGGACTGGTGTTTGAGGGCAGGAAAGCAAAGGAACAACCAAACTTACACAGCTTCTGTACCCAGAACCCTTCCAAAAGCACTCCTTTTGTCCTATTCAACACCCCCCTCCAAATCCTTCCCTGCAGCTCTTTTGTGTCATTAAGCTCAAAGGATGTAGAGGACAATTCCAAATCCCAAACTACTCCAGACTGGACTGCCTGCCCCGACTGGAAATAACCCCCATCTGCTGCTCCTCAGGATGCTTTGCAAAGCAGCCCTGAAAAGAACTGCTGATAAAACACGTGTCAAGAGGAAGAGGAGGAACTGTGCTTATCCTCTGGATTCAGGAACTCTGCTTCCCCCTTGGAATTGCTGTAAGGATTGCACAGCACGTGGGGTGGCTTTTAAGCAGGTCAGACATGGAAGAAGACTTGCTGTGTGCATGCAGTAGAACCAGCCCAGTGTAAACCAAAAGGCACTGCTGGTTTTTCCCTTCATACAAATGCAACTTTGGAATGTTAACAGGCACCAAAGACACGTTTTGCAAGAGCAGTTTAGGAACGGGATGTGTCAAAGGCAGAGCTCAGAGATGATCTCCTCGAACGGTAACGGAGTTCACAGTTCCCTCTTAGAACCCAAACACTCAAGTTGTGCGAGCAGAGGAGAAGACACTCAAAGCAGGGAAGGTGAAATACCTGTAAAGTCATAGAGCTGAGGCACTGTTTCCATGATCACTCCAATGAGAGGTAGATACAGCATTGCCACCCGGGCCTTTACCTGCGGGTCAGCGTACCGGGGATCCGAGTCGTGACTGGACAGCAAATTGTGTACCAGATTGATGACCTTCTTATGCAATCCAAATAAACTGTCAAACAAGAGTTGGGTCATGCAGATTAGTTAATATCTTCAAAGCAAACTATATTTTGTAACTAAGGGGCTTCAAAAAGGAAAAAAAAAAAACCCTGGTTTTTATTTTTAACTTCCTATGGACTGCCACGCATGTGGCTTTTGATGTGTCCTATATTTTACAGAGGGCTGGCTGGCTTATCACTGGGCCATATAAAATGTACAAAAATACCCTGTGGAAGGCACATCCAATGTAATTTGAACACTCCCATATTTTCCATAAAACACCAAGCCCCAGGTACTGCTGTGCTGAAGCATCAAGTGTACTAAAGACCATCAGGAGAACTTGGGGAATATGGAAAACAGGGAGACTTCAGAGGACAGTGGGGTTAGTAAAACTATTTGTTGTGTCCCTTTTTCAGTTTCTATCCAGCACCATTTACAAAGAGACAAACCCTCCTACACCAGAACGTTGCTTTAACCCAATGATCAGGAGGTTTCTGCTTCAGCTTCCTGATCCCCCGTGCAATTACTGAACCAAAAAGTAGGTTACAGGTTCATAATTCGAAACAAAAAGTGGCAAAGAAACGGAAACGTAGAAGAAAAACCAGCCAAAAATGGCCTTCCTCATAATTCAGATGCAAACCCCCAAGCATCAGCCCCTTCTGCAGCGCACCGTGTGTGCCCTGCCCTCGGCGCTCGTGCCTTCAAACCACAAAACCTCCCCTGAATCTCTCCTTTTCTGCTCCTTTCCACCCCCTGAGCCATCACACAGAGCAGAACAGAGCAAACAGCAGGTTCTCTCCACAGCTGTTTGCTTCTGTAGGCAAACCAGGCCGAGAAGACAACGTTACCCCATGCACGAAGCAGTCAAGGAAGCTCCTACTGTGGGCATTAGCAAAACATGAGCTGCAAGGCTCACACCTGAGGGATTAAAACCAGGGCTCAATTTCAGGCAGTATCCACTTTACCTGAAAAGCAGAGTTGAGTTCTGGTTAAAAAAAAAGAGGCTTTGACTGGATTTTGGGGGGTTTAAAGCAGCTACAAGACACCAGTACAAGTTAGCTATTTAATCGAGCCATAATGAGATCCTACAGCTGCTTGTTTGTGTCATTAGTGAGACCCTTAACAACTGGGAAGGAAATGCTTATTTAAATGAGGGGTTCCTTCAGGGCAGCGATAAAGGAAAGCCTTTGTATTATTTTGAAGGAGTGGCACTTCAGCTGTGTTCCTGAAAATTCAAGGGAAACTGTCCCACAGGCCACGGAACTGCAGGGGGGGAAAACACATCCAAGCAACTTAGCAGAACTCAAACCTAGGGATACATGGATTGCTCTGTCACTTTTCCAGAATACAGCAGGCACTGTGTGATTGAAATCCACCCCACTGACCTCCCTGGCTGATAACGCCATGGACTGATCCCACCATCCACCCACCATCCCCTCTGTTATCCCAGACTTCCTGTGAACACCCAGACATTTCGGGAACACCAACTTTGCTGAATTCTGATTTCTCCCCTCCTGGCCAGGAGCCTCGGCCAAAGTGGGCCCTGGGAGTTAACCCCCAAAGCACCAGTGCAGTGTCTGCAGGGACAGGCTGCTCAGGGGCCAGCTGCTGGGTCTGCCTCTCTGTGCCTGTCCCCATCCAGCTGTATTCCTGCCCCATCCAGCTGTATTCCTGCCCCTGAGTGTTCTGGTTGAGCTGGTTGTCACATCCAGGGTGCTCTGTGCCTGTCACTTCACAACCCCACCACGGAAGGTCCATCCAACACAGGGACCAGGGTACTGACACCCTTTCTGTCCATCTCAATCCAAACAGTTCTTATAAAACGAGCTAAAACTTAACCTATCTTGCTAATGGAGCAAAAACTGAACATATTTAAGGCTCTGGATCACCTTTCAAGACCTAAAGCAGATTTCCAAGACAGAAAGCAACTGGACTGATATCCCTCTCCACTCCTGCTGGAGGATAATGAACTGGGAACAATTCTGGTGGCCAAAACATTTTATGGAAGGCAAGTCTGAGCTCTCTGCTGATGGCACTGTATGAGTGTTAAAAAGTCTTCACAGGCAAGGGGGGAGCAGAGCTGAACAGACTTGGTTTACTTTACACCAGGGCAAATGCAGAGGGTTGAAGCTCGAGAAGTCAACAGACTTGAAACTACAAGTTATTCTGGGAAACAACAGAGAATAAAGGTATTAGAGGTATATGACTCCTCTCCAAATTCAGGAACTTTGATCACAATGAACCTCCAGATGGTATCAGGGGACTTTTTCTGGCTAGGTAAGGTTTGAGAGAGGAGTTGTCTCCTCAGTGGACACCAGCAAGCTCGTTTGTGCAAGCAGGCAGAAATTACCACTCTGGGCCAGGCTTAAGTGCTTGGTAAGTAGGCAGAGAACAGGCAGGGAGGTGAGAACAGCAAGGTTGTGAAGAACAAGGGCAAACACAGCCAGAGACAGCATCTGATTTCTAACCAGGGAGCAGGACACTCCGACGGCCCAAAAAGGATTTCTGCAGACTGGGTACGTGGGTGAAGATTGGCTGCTTTTTCCATTTCGGGCCAAACAAATGGCACTGCAGTGTGTTATGTATATATACAGGAAAATATTCTAATTTATGGCATTGCTTTCCTCTCCGAGAGGAAACAGAATGAATGTGTAACCGCCGAGACCTCTCGGTAAAGGGGCAGAATTCACCATGAATCATCAGCATTTGTCGACTCGGCTGGTATTTCCGAGTCCACCTTGAGAAAAATGCCTGGCAGAGAACTTAGGGCTGTGGAAGCAATCAATAATCTCCATTGCAACCCATTTTAAAGAGGCAAGGCAGAACACAGCCCTAAATAACACAGGAACAGACTGGGTGTCAGGACTAGGGGCTATAGGCTACCTCAGAAAATTATTTGCTGCACAAGCCAGGCAAGTTACCGACAAACTCTGCATGCTTGACTTTATTTGTCTATTTATGTAACCCACAGGGGCCTCCTCAATGCATAATTTAGTGTTAAAAAGAGCTGGGAGAACCACAGGCAAAATATATTGTAACATTTAAAACCACGAGCAGCAGAAGCTCCCTAAATGCTGACAATTATTTTCTTGTTGCAATTGAGAAGAGCTGCTTTCCTTTCGAGCTCCAGCAGTGCTCCTGAGGCAGCTGGGGTCTCCAGAAGGAACCTCCTTCCCTTCTCAGTCGGAAAAATGTGACTGAAATCATGTTTACAGAGTCAGGGAGAAGGAAGCAAGAAACACGAGGGGCAAGGAGGAGGAAGAAGGTTCTTAAAGAAATGTTTTCTTATCGCAGTTTCCACGTTTCAATCAATTCTGGCCACGCCAGAACTTCCTTTGGATCCATCATTTGCTTGGAATTACTGGAAACTCTTTCGGGAAAAAAATAAAAAGGACTTGAAAAGATTTACCCTTCTGCATCGGGGTCTAAAATGACAGCCAGTTCTGTGAGCACAAGCCCGGCCAAGTAGTGCTGCTGGCGGAAAGGCACAGACAGTTCAAACATGTTGGCAATCTTCTGGTCTTGCACATTTGTGGAGAACCCAGAGCTCTGTGGAAAAAAAAAAAAAACCAAAACCAAAAAAACAAACCAGTTTCAGAAGTTGCATCGTGAACACAGAGTCAAAACTTCTGGAATGCATCAGAAGCAGTTTTCAGAATTAAAGGCAGTCTCACGTAAACCACCTTTTCCCTTTTTCGTTTGGATCCAGGCACATCTGCTTCCATTACATCCCAGCTCATTAACCCTTATATTAATTCAGTTTGCTGTTATTGCTTTCCTCCCCCAGAGCAGGCCTTAGGGAAGTCAAGCCAAATAACCTTTAAAAGTGGATTAGTTAAACTTTTAACTCGTGGATGCTCTTATTCAGGCTGAAGAAGGCTTTAATTTGATTTCGTTTACGTGATTTTGCAACTAATTAATCCACTTGAATGACACACTAATTCAAATTACTTTTCCTGAGCAGGCCAAGACCAAGCTATGCTGAGCGCAGAAGACCCTGGTGTTGTCAGAAAAGGGTGACACTGGACAAAGAATTTTCTTTAAAGGTTCATTTATGTTTGTCCAATATAAGAGGGGACAAGGTCCTTAAGGAGAGTGTGTGGCCACTACGGGCAATCTTTTTTCAATAATAAAAGTTCATGTGGCAGGAAAAATTAATTCCTAAATAAACACTTCTAAAACTATGAGCACGAGGGCCTGAAGGTCCTCCTAGGATTCCGGTGAGCTGAGGCTGTATTCCCACCCGGCTCCCGGTCCCGGAGCACCTGGGAAGTGGCCGAAGACACCGACGGGGATGGGGATGCAGGAGGTGTGAGCAAACTGCAGGGCAGGTTCAGGGTCACGTAGTGCTCGTGGCTGCAGACGATGCGCAGGAAATCCAGCCTCAGGGACACCAGGTTGCTGGGGTTGGGGAGGGAGTACAGCTTGGCAGACACCTGCAAAGTTCAACCCAGTCAGCGCCAAAGGAGGGTGGGAATGAAGGGGGAGCCCCGCGTGCCACGGCTGCTCCCCAGAAACACTCCCAAAGCAAGAAATTCAGGGGTTGGTGTCACTAAATGGTCACATTCACATCACTTCTTTGTGTTGGGTTAAATTCTTGATGTGCAGCAGCCACACACATCTCAGACAATGACATGGATCTCAGACAACGACATGGATCTCAGACAACGACATGGATCTCAGACAACGACATGGATCTCAGCTGACTGCATCGAACAGCCATATCTATATAACCAAATGAAGAAATACGCATTTCACATATTGGGGAGTTGGAATTAGATAATCTTTAAGGTCCTTTCCAACCCAAACCATGCTGTGATAGCCACATCCTACTGAACTCAGTATGGGTGAGAAGCAGGACCAGAGTGCGATGCATTAACAGGTCAAAGATGCCTGATGCATAGTATATATTATATACATAAAACACACATAATGTATGTAATATACAGTAGGCAACAAACTCAAATGCTGTTGCTGTTCTTTAGCCCCTTACCTAAACTATTTTAGACTGCAGCAAAAACGAACCCAAGCTGATACCTCGTTATCTCCTCTGTACACAGCGTCAGCAGGGATGTTTGCAGACAAACAAATGTTGTGGTTCAGGGTGATTTCCCTGTCACACTGCAAACAAAGAGCCCACCACACGTGGGAGGAGACCTTGCATCCCCCAAGGATGGCAGGGGAGCCTGGGGATCAATATGATCATGCAGGGTCCCCATGTCCTTGACCCACTGACAGACCAGGACAGGCTGAGCTCCCTCACCAAACCTCCCACTGGTTTTTGATTCAATTGCTCTGAACATGATGAGCAGAGGGAATAATTCTTCCCTCACACTGCATGTCCATTCACTCAAGGGAGTGACTCTTGATTCACATTTAAGAGTGCAATCAGAGAGGTGTAAACCCTAAATCACCTCTGAGAATGCCTTGCTTGCTCTAAAAAGACCTGAATAGTAGAATTCTGTGTTCATATTTTACCGGCTGTCCACAGAAAGTTACGGTTCACAGTTAAGTCGTAATGTTTATCTGCATTCACCTGTTTGTAGCAGGTCTTAATAAGAGAAAAAACAAATCCTCTGTCCATGATAGACAACAGATCATTGAGGAAAAACGCCAGGCTGGTGTTGAGCCGTTCCACCATTTCTGTGTCCTGGAGAAGAGGAGGAAGAGGAGGAGAAAAATGGGAAAGAAAATGAAGAACCCTGAGTGTTTTCAAACGGTTCCTGGTCTGGGCACCGAGGGCCAGGCTCAGTTTAATCGTTTGCCATTACCTTCTGAAAGCGAGAGACTATATCACCAGCAATTGTGCTGACCAAGGCAGACACATCATCCATGAACCGCTCGGGGAAACGATTCTTCCTCGGCGCATCCAGTTTGTCAGCAAAATACAAGTGATGCACCATGCTCTTCACCTGCAGCGACATAAATTACACCAGAGCCAGTTTTGTTGCAGTTTCTGCTTTAAACCAGGAGCTGGAGGACGTCGGGAGAGAGTTGGGGGGGGACTTGCCCTTGGCTCACCATCAGCTCGAAGAAGAACCAGGCCTGCTGCAGCGCCGCCTCCCGCACGCTCCCGCTGCACACAACCCACTGCAGGGCCAGCTCCTCGTGGAAAAGCTGCACGGGTGCAAAGCCACAGTTAGCATGGAACATTCCGGAGCGGCTCCCAGCCCCAACCCCCTCCCCCGTGAGAAATGGCAGCAAACAATGGGTTAAGCAAACCAAATATCTGGGAGCGTGACAGCGGTGGCGGCGCCCCTTAAAGAAAATCCCCCTCCCCCCCCGGCTAAGGATGAGGGATGAGGTGATGACATGGGATGGGAGAAACGTTTCACAGCATCTCGCTCCAGAATCCAATTAGTTTCAAGTGGCAAACGGATTTTTCCACCCGCCCCCTCCTCCCCCCAAAAAATAAGAATTAAACAACAGAAAAAAAAAAAAAAAGTTTGGTGCTCGAATTAGTTTAGTTTAAAAGTCTACCTTTCTGCCTGGTCTGATTTTCGCAGGAAAAAGGAGTAAAAAGTGGACATATAAAGCAATTTGTACAGAGGTATAGATTTACTGTGAGAAAGGACTTAAAACAGTAAGAAAGAAACGTGGGGCTCCAACAGCTTTTTGATTTCTTTTCTCGGGACGACCAACCCACAGACTGGACAGTGACAGTGGCCACATTTTCACTGCACAACAACTCAGGCATTTTGCCTTTCTGACCCTGTTTTAGAAGGATCTCAGCTCCCCTAAGGGAGCTCCCTTTCCAAGTGGCTCCCATTCCCTTTCTAGTCCCTTTGCCTTCACACCTGAGCTCAGCACACACCCTTATCTCTGGCCATTATCATTTTGCACACAAAGCGCATCATTTCCATGTCTAGACAGTGCTGTTGATATTTTTTGAAAGCCAGTAATAAACTGGCTCCAAACACTATGGCCATTAACTCAGACAAGCTACTCCTGGGCATTTAATTCTTCCCACTTCGACTCCAAATACTTCATATTCCCTACAGCCTGGATATTCAGAGGTGTTAAGCACCAGCAGTTCCTAATGACCTCAGGAGGGGGAAAAAAATCGGGCGGTAAATAAAAGAATAGATTGCATCCCGTTTCCAGAATGACTTGACCTCCCTGCCCCACAATATCAATCGTCTCCACTGAAATCTACCTTTTTGGTTGGTAATCGTCCTGTTAATGTTTGTAAGAAACTTGACGTCTCAGTGTGCGAAGACATACGATTACAACTTCGATCCGTAGCCTACGGAGTGGAGATGAATGAATGATGACAGCACATTAAAGTTTGCCATGGATGGGGTTTGCAGCTCAAGGACAAGGCACGTTCACAAAAACACTGCTCCAACCAGAGGCTTTTAACGCCTTTAGACCTTTTTTTAGGCATTCTCAAACTCTTGTTCATTTACAGGTTGGGTCTAAACAAAATTAGAGTAATTTTCTTTTTCTCACGTTATTTCAATAACTGCATGTTCTTATGCACAAAGATAATGCTGCAAAGCATGAAACTTTTTCATTGTTATATTTTATCCACATGCATTGGGAAGGGAACACCTGGAATTTCAGCCTGTACCTCTCAATCTACCAGATGGCCAAGAGCAGGGAGGTTTATCCCATGGGGATGCTGCTGCTGCTGGCACAGGGAAGGACAAAAATCCCTGAAGTTCTGCTCCTGAGGGAAATCATTTGCCACGAGAGCAAGTGAACTCCAGACTAAATATTTTGGGAAGGCTGATGAACTGGAAAGGAGCTACAGTTGAGAGGTACTTTCAAGGCAACCATGGAGTGGAGGGCAACAGGCAACAGGGGCTAAATGAACTTTTTCTGACTGAAACTGTCGTAAAGTTTTCATACTTTGCAACACAGAACAGATGCAGTTGGCCCTAGCAAGTCACTTGCTCCAGCAGCTCAAATTGACATGTTTTAAGAAAGAATTTGGCACATGGCAATCAGTTTTGGTTCACAACATTCCACTCAAAGAGCCATGAAGGATTACTGGACGATGAGCACCAAACGCATGATGAAAATGGCAACATGGGGTCACGAGATCAAAAGAAATGGCAAACATGGACAAAACTATGAAGCTGTGATTAATGTTCCCACTTAGAAATGTGCTCCACCTGAAGCTGAAACTGGTGCGAGAGAGAGAGAGAGAGAGAGAGAGAGAGAAAAGAAAACAAAAGCAGTCACAGCATTTGCATTTCACAGACCAGCAACCACTGAAATGAAAGAAGGGGACATGGTCACGCGACTGGAGGGTTTTCATGCAGCGTTGGTGGGGTGGTGGGGGAGAAGATGCTAATTTATAAAACCAAACTCAAAAGTTTTCAAATAAATGTATAAAAAACAAACAAAAAAACCAAACCAAAACAAAAACCAAAAAAAAAAAAAAGAACAAACCACCAAAAGTGGAATATACACTGAAAGGAAAATATTCTACAGGGAAACATCAGGGAGAACAAAGGCAGAAAAAACCTCTACTGAAGACACCACCTGTGTTGACTCTGCACATGGGCTGGGGTTGGATCCCCATGGGGCTGCTTTTGGACCACCAGTGTTTACCCAGGAATTGGAGCGGTCTAAGCCCTGGGCATGCGATAGAAAGCAGTTGGGAAAGGAAAGAAATATCACATGTTGCCATACAGTAGTCAAAGCTTAGTCCTTAAAAGCAATCAAAGTGGGTGCACTGCAAACACATCATCAGTTCGAACCGAGAGCAGCCTGAACTCTCAGGTGCCTGCCCAGACATTTTAGTGCAGAGGGTTATTTTATCTCTCATAATCATACACCACATTAACCTTGTTGACAGTTCTGGTCCAACCTGTCCTATCCGTAGTGGCTGACATTCAAAAACTATCGTCCTCCTGAAAAAGCCCATTTTTCTTTGATCACCTTAATCCCAATCCCATGGAGCCAGCTGAGATTTCGTAGGGACAGAGGAAAATTTGGGCTTGGGTGTGAAAACCACAAAGATGCTCTCTGAGGTTTTTCAACACTTTGAGGGCAGCCCATGGTAAACAGAAATGCTGAGAAACTCCGAAGAGGCTGATTGTCAGCCCTCCCGGGGTGGGGTCTCCTACTCGTGGAGTCAAAATCCAACATTCCTGCCACATTCCTGTGAATGGGATTTCACTTGGACACTCCCTCGGGTATTTCCTCTGGGCACTGTGGCAAAGAGAGGAAAGAGCACGTACCTTTTCTGGAACCAACCTGCTTTGCCAAGCAAAACATTTGAAAAATCCTCCTGCTTTTTAAAAGCCCCAGCTAGCTTTTGCTCCAGATCCTACCCCTGCAATGGATGGGGTGGGCAAAATCACCGTGGATTCCTCCTCTCTGTTCTTTTTTGCCCTCCAGACACTCGGAGGTTGAACCCAGCATGAGAGCTGTAACCTGGGATTTAAACCATTAATCCACCGAGCTATTCTCTAGGCAGAGCTCAGCAATGCTTTAATTTTACTTAAGATGTCCAATAAAAAAAATACTGAAGACATAAGGAGAGTGTTTTAATGTCAATTACTTTTTGGCAGAAATAAATCAAAGCTCTGCGCCCTGCTCAGACCCATAAACATGCTTTATTTTGCTCGCAGTGATTTAAAGTCAAAGGGACTTTGCAGAATGCTGAACTAAGCTCTTGTTTTGTAAAAGCAGGTCTAATTTTGAAAACGCCTTTATCCCCCTCATATTTCTGCTCTCAGGATTTCTAATCGTGTTCTGAGGACAAGATTAAACACGTACTGTGTTTGCAGAAGCACAAGTCATTTTGTAAAAATCTGGAACGGGAAAGGCTCTTTCCTCTTTGGAAAATAAAAGACTACGTGGGTTCCTTGTGGCAGAGCCCCTCAAAAGTTCCCAAAGCTGCTGTTAAATCCTGTTCTGTCCCTGCAGTTGAATCCGGGCAGGAACACAACACACATCTGGGAAAACCCACTGTCAGGAGCAATGGAACTCCACAACGTTCGCTGGTTTTTCCCAGTACATCTCCAACATCTCAGCCATAAAATCTCACCAAAGGTCTTTTCAGACATTTAATAAATTTGCTTTAGAAGGGAATACAATTTTCATGGCTTCAATTCAAAAATGAAGGCAAAGGAAGTGACAGACCTAAAACCTACTCTGCTATGAAAATAAACAGAAATCTTTCAAATCCTGTAAAGGGTTTTCAAAATTAAGTAAGAAGCTGATGAGACTTTAAGCACACATACCAAACCAATAAATATCTCACATTAGAATAAAAAATGACACGTGAGTGGACTCTGAAGCCTTCCCTCAAACAACAAAAAAACACTATTTGGTTTGTTTTAAAGCAGGAAACCTCCTGTGATAGATTTTAATTTGAAGTGCAGGTTCTCTATTTGGGCATATGTGCTTGAGCCATTACTCAGAGAAACAATAGGAATTTTTGCACCCTTTCAACTCACTTTAAGATCTGAAGAAGTGTTTTATTTTTATCTATTAACAAGCAGAAACAATTGTCCTCAACCAAAAGCCTGTATAGTCAGACTGAGGTTAATTTCCCCATAACAATTACCCCCAGAAGAGGTTTTTCTTTAAAGCCTGGAGTGCACCTCTGGAAGAAAATCTCTCTTCCTTTTGTATTGTGACATTATTCCCTAAGCCAGCACACGTCAAACCTCTGATAGCCTGGGTAAATTCCATATGCACACCAGTGCCTATGGCATTTCACAAAAGGTCAGGCTTGTTTAATTAGCAAGATACTGAAGTGGTCTTTAAAGTATTTTAAGACTTCTAAGTCCAGACTTTGATGGGAGAAATGATCATTTGCCTACCCACAATTCTTCAGCCTCTTATTTGGTCAGCAAATGATGCTGTTATTAATGTAAATTTGTTAACCTCTTTATGAAACTATGGGTTTTTTGCTCTCGTAAAACCCAGGACCAGCCAAGTCAAGCATGCCTGGTTGGGCTCATGGCCTTGGTGACACTGATATTCCAAAGGATCCCAACAGCTCTCTGAAGGGCCTCAGGAATTCCTCCGTGTGCGAAGAGCGAAGGCTCAGAGGTGGGAAAGGGTCTCATCTTGGTGAAGTTAAACCAAAAGAGAGAAGTCCAAAGCAGCTCATGGGAGGGCACTGCCAGCACTGCTTTGGGCACGAGACTGAAGGGCTCGGACTGAGAACGTGCCAGTCGTACCAAACTGGAAGCCACCACAAGGGACAGGGTCTTCTGCAGGAGCTGGAAGCACTTCAGTCCTTTAGAGCCAGGGTATGACCATGCTGGGTGCTCTGAATCCACATGGGAAAGGCTCTTTTTGGTGTGGGGGCCGAGTTGGCACATCACAACTCCCACTAAGCCGGCCAAGGCTGTGGCTCCCACCAACCACCCCAAATCCTCTCTGGGCCATGTAGGGACCAGGAATATTCTTGCTGAGTGCAAGACACACACCCTGGACACAAGGAACAGAGAAATCTGAGCAGCCATCAGTGCTGGATGAAGAGGAGGAGAGAAAGTTTTGGTTGGGAAGTAAGAGTGGGGTCACAGAGTGCAAGATTTGGGGGGGACAGAGCTGGGCAGATCAATCGGCTCCTGGCCATGCAAAAAGTGAGGCAGTAAAACCATTCCTTCTCCTGCTAGTCTTGGGGGGCCAAGTCCAGAAGGACTTTTGCCCCCAGGCACCACACCTGTGGAAGCAACAAGCTGGAAAGATGAGGAACTATTTCCAAGGAGCGGAATTCCAGGAGCGTTATCAGCAACTGCCAGGAAAGGGACTATCGGGACATTTTTCATAGGAAAAATAACCACAGAACCTTCCCTGTAATACGTGTGAGGATGAAACAAGAGCTGGCGAGGCTCCCAGGCCTGCTGCCGTACCTTGGTGCCGATGATGGAGCGAACCTCGTCGTCCGGCGACGTCGGCGTCCCCGAGATGTCGGGGTTGCTGTTGCTGAGGCTGCGGGACCGGTTGAGGTTCAGGCTGGCCGGTCTCACCGCCGAGCGAGCCATGGTGGCATAATGCACCGAGCCCCCCAGGCCCCCGGGACCTGCACAGGAGCACCCCATTAGTCCAGCCAGCCCTGATCCCAGGCTGCTTCCCACCCACCTCAGCCCATAGGGAATTCTCTCCCGTGCCTTCCCGTTGAAGGGAAGCCACGGAGGGCACTTGGGGTGTTCAGCTTGGAGAAGAGACCTCAGTGCAGTTGCAGTGCAGATCTCTGCTCTGTAGGGACCAGGGAATGGCGGCAGCTGGGCCAGGGCAGGGCCAGGTGGGATCTCAGGACAAGGCTGTTCCCCCAGAGGGTGGTCGGGCACTGCCCAGGCTCCCCAGGCACAGCCCCAAGGCTGCCAGAGCTCCAGGAGCATTTGGATGATCCTCTGGGGCACTGTGGGGGACTCTTGGGGATGGGGTGGGCAGGGCTGACTCAATGGTCCTTGCAGGGCCCTTCCAACTCAACATATTCTGTGATTATGTGATTCAGGAGAACAGGATGGGCATAAAAAGCTGTTTTATCCACTGGCTGTGGATTTAGGTAGCCAGGGTGAGGGGTATCTTCAGCTAAAGGAATATTTTCCACACCTCAGACTCGAAACGCACCAAAGGACTGAGCGCAATTTGAAGCACAAAACCTTCCCAACACCTCTCAGGGGTTTCCCACTCTGTGCACAACAGGCTTTCCAAGACCTGCTTTCCTGTGCCTGTCATTGCCACCATCTCTTTCCCATGTAGATATATCCCTTGTTCTCAGCAGGACTGGAATTCATTTGTTTCCCTCCTGTACTCAAGGCAGGTAATTCACATTCCTTTGCCAGTGTTTAAACTTTTGCTGGAACTAGATAAAAGTACTAGTGAAGGAGACTGGGAAATACGACAGGCCAGGAGGGCACCACCTCTGTCTCACCCAACACAGAAAAAAAAACCTAAAAAGCCAGTATTTTGCCATAATCCAGCAGTGACACCGCTATTTAAAATCATCACATAGGTAAATGACTGACAGTAATTAAATCTATCTTTTCAATGGCTACACTGGATCCTAAAAGAGAATTAATAACAGGGCTTGGGGGGGACCCAGCCACATGTTGGAGTTCAGGAGTACCCACCAGCAAACAGTTTCTGCCTCCTTGTAACAAACTGAGACCTGAAATCAAACGAAACCAAGAGTTACCTGGTGAGGGTGAGTTGGGATAAGTGTTGGGGAGGCGGAAAACGTAATAAATATAGGAAGCAAGAAGGCTGTTCCTGCCATGCTGGTCCTGGTTCCCATCCAGGTTCTTGTGAAGTCTGTTGATGATGGATGCCATTGCTTCAAAAGATGCTTGGCCCAGGTTAACTGCAGGGAAAAAAGGGAGGTGTTTGTTCAGACTGTTTGTTTCAGATGAGAAAATCCTAAAGGTGCTCTCTGGCCACCTTCAAAAGGATAAAAGGTGGAGCTTGGTGCAGTCCAGCAAGCATTTCTCCTCAAAAACAGAGCCTGGGCTGATAAACACTCTGACAGAAGGACAGGTGATATTATTAATAACAAATTTAATGTATTTAGGCCTGATTTCTGCAATCAGCCCAACTTTGGTCACCAACTGCACTGGTAACAAGATCAAGTCTCTGTTTAATTAATGGATAATATCCTTTGGAAGTTATCACCCTTTTCTCAATCAATTATTTCCTCCATTTAAGCCTTAGCCAAAATACAAATTGTATCAAAAAGAACAATTCCGTTCTGGTTTGGGGGGCAAAATAAATGTTCTAAAAATGAGCACAGAAATGTCCACAAGAAAATGAGACATCTCCTTTTTACCTACATGAAAAAAAATTTGTGCTGAGGAGGAGCACAGAAATCAATTCTGAACACTTTAAGGAGGAAGCAGATAAGACTGTAAATCTTATTTAAAAAAATTAAAGTCACTGATGTCCTCAATGCTCCATACAAACTAAACCAATACAGAACCCTGAAAGAGCTTTAAAACATAAAATAAAAATTCAACCAAAATTCTTCCCCAGAAAGACAAAATTAGTAAATAATGGCTGTGTTTAAAGAAATATTTTAACATGTAGTTTTAAAGCAGTCTTGTATACTTACATTCCATCATGTCCAAACTCAGGTCTCCTACTAAAAGTCAGCAAAAATTCCTATTTTAAATGCTAAGGATCTAAGCCTGCCTTGAACTTGAGATTTTTTGGTAGTGCCACAGCATAGCCCTTCCCAGGGAGCAAAAGGAGGGATTATTCATTCTGACAGGATCAGACCCACAACAGCTGCAGGAACAGCAGCACCTCTATTTTATCTTACCTGCTTCCAGATTTTCCAAGGTGACTGATAAGGTTGAAATGCTTAATTTCTGACTGTCAGGATGGAGACACCTTAACAGGCTCCAGGGCTAAAAACATGCTGAGCACCCAGCTCGTGGAAATCAGGCTCCTTTCCGGGGCCTCAACTTGGCCACCAAATTACCAATCCCTCTTGGAAACTTTATATTAAATATTACTCCTGTGTATATCACTACACATCTGGGTGCCA
Organism: Grallaria varia; assembly: GCA_013396735.1. Taxonomy (NCBI): domain Eukaryota; kingdom Metazoa; phylum Chordata; class Aves; order Passeriformes; family Formicariidae; genus Grallaria; species Grallaria varia. Next base: position 731,407 of record VWZG01009358.1, on the reverse strand, counting down.
GCATGTTTTATCTGGAAGACACATGGTATATTAGTGGCACTAAAATAAAGCATAAAAATGGACTTTTTTTATTTCTACATAAATATGATCAAATTGGAAGTGTCAAACTTTCAGCGATGTAATTCTCTATAAAACTTAAATAAAATACCTATTTGGCCTGCAATGACAGGAGGTCTTACTACCAGAAGGATCAGTTTGTCAAGCAGGAGATGAAGAAATCGCACTACCGGCTCCAGTTGAGAGGAATTTAAAGCTGAAATGCTGCTCTTCAGTTCGTTTTCCAAGTTGTTTTCCATAATTCTCATGTCTCCTATTCGCACAGGGAACATGTGCTCATCCAGAGCATGGACAAGTGCAAAGAACTTGTCAAGATAAGGGTCCTACGACAAGCAAAAAGCCAGAAATCAGCAAGACACTCCAAAAGTCACTCCTTGTTCTATGGATTTGTACCTCACGGCTGAGTTCTCATCCTCATTTTTCTATCTGACCATTTAATCTCCCAAAATTAGCAGAAACTCAACATCTCTGAGGGATCTGCCCATGTGTCTAATTCAATTTAATTCTAATTCTAGCTCAGAAGTTGCCAGGGTACAACTACAGGACCCACAGACAGTGCACCCTTAGAAAAACAGACAGAAATGCACTAAAAATCACATTACTATTTACAGCACAAATAAAGACACGCAAACCCCATCAAAATGACATACTGGGAATTAATAAAACAAAGTTGAAATGATCAGACAAAATGACTGTCATCTTTCTTTTCAGATCAAAGACAGACAGAAAAATAGAGGGAGGAACACAAAAGGGGAAACAGGAAAAAGAAAACATCGTATGTCTGGGCTGCACGTCAGAGCTGTTTTATTAAACACAACAGAGAGGTCTGAAAACACTGTTGGCCATTCACCCCCTGTGAATAAAGGCCAAACTACTCATATTTTTAAGCAGAACTTCTCAAATATACTCACAGCAGAATGTGGCAAAACAGGTCTGCTGGCTCAGAACTGAAAACGAGATTGTAATTTCACTACAGGTGATCCTCACACCCTTCACAGCATCAACTTTGACAGTGTTGCAACCGTCAAAAGACTTCTCAAAGCTCTTCCATTTACAATGACTGCCCTTAAAATCTACCTGAGTGTGCAGAGACGACACGGCGACAACTTCGACGTTGAACACCCCTTTGTGGTTGTCCACCCACTTCATCCCAGGGAGTGGAACCTGCAGGTTGGTAGAAGAAGAAGTGGGGACATGACAGAAAGCAGAACTAAGGGTTTTCCAATTAGAATTGCCAATTCTTTTAGTTTATTTTTTTTTTTCAGATCACGCACACACACGCCCACGCACAAACACACACACCTGTCTAAACCTCACAGGAGTTGAGAAATAAATGACCTGAGAGTTGCAAAGACACAGGCATGCACCTAGAAAGGTACACACACACCCCCTCACTCTTTAACATTTGTATTCTCATGCTGATTTCCAGCAGGAGCAGGAACTCACCTCTGGAGAAAGCACTGAATAAGCCTGTGGTGGTTTCTCCAGTGAAACGGGGAGGCAGAACTGACCCGTCTTTAACCGCCCGTTTTGAAGCATCGGTATCCACTGCAATGGGAAGGAATTCACACAAACAACACATTTCTTAAGGCTCTCTTCAACTTTGCAGGTTTGACTGCCCGTTTCCTCAAATTCTACAAGCGGACACGGGTCAACAGTGATCCTAAAAACACTGCAAACAAATGCATTTGAATCTAATTTGTGCTGCCAAACAAGGACAGCAAGACACTCACGGTGTATCCCACTGGAGTCTCCAGGGGGGTGTTTTGTTTTTGTTGACAGCTGACGTGGTAGAAAGTAAAAAGCAGGTGGTGGTGGTCGGTCAGGGTGGCTGGGAGCTTGATCTTGATTTCCTCGTGAAAATCAGGGGACCTGTGCAGAGAGCAGAGCCTCAACTGAGCCAAACTTACAGAGTGAATTACTGCCTCATGCTTGGGACTGAACCCCAAGTTACAGCATCTGGACTGTCCCAAGGGATTAAAACTTCGCTTCCTGATCACCAAGGACTGGAAAAACTTCCAGTCCACAAAAACCAGGCAGCAGCCCCTTCCTCACACAGTGCTCTATAAACTCTGCTCTCAAGGTGGACACTGCCACAACCCCAAGCTGCAGGACAGAAGTCTCTCTGCAGTGGTACATCTCTCCTTGGAACATCTCCCTGGCACAGCTACAGAAACCATCCAGGTGTTCCTGCAGGATTCAGAGCTCCTCCCCTCAGCTGCAGCGGGATATTTTCAAGACCAAGTAGTTCCCATTCATAGTTTAAATCTGAAAGGCTCCAGTAAAACAAGACACATGCCAAGATGAGTTTACAACATAAATCTTCGTGACTGCTAAGCAGGAGTTGCCTCAGAGCTGGCCAGTGGTACTGCTGGGCTGGGCTATGTGCTCAGGGTCACACAGTGCTGCTTTGTACCAGAGCAAACAAAGACTCTGGCTCCCAGTTGTCACCAAATTCTAAGAACAGCATCAACTGGTGCTGCAGTCACTGTCCGGACACTCAATGATAAATAATTAACACTGAGATAAATCACTGGTGAATGAGTTCACTTCCACACTGGCACAGCTTCCCTTGGGTGGCATCACACTATCCATATGGGCCATGTCCTTTCCCAACCTGCCATGTGTGTTACCTGTTGTGATACACCACAGCTGTGTACGCTTCTTTGGAAAATTCCGGACAGCTGGATTTGCCAAAGATGACCTGCAAAACGAGAAAAAAACACAGGAATCTCCCTGTAAAACTGTGCCAAGAATGTGTTCCATAGTGCTGCAGAGACATTTAGAGCTCCATTTACTGCGTGTGCATCTGTACAGCTCCATCTGCCTCTTACCTGCCCCTTCACTTACGGGCAACGTTTGACTTTGTCACTGGAGAGTCACAGTTTTAAGAACCCCAGTGACACCTGCACACAGATGTGGCTGAAGAACTGGTGAACGTACCCACCCCTACACAGCCCCTCCCCGAGTGTGGATCACTTCTGGCCCTGGCACAAGTCTGGCACCTTTAATTTTTCTGGCATGGAAGCAAAGATGCTGTTCCAAACACAAGGGGCATCCACCACAAACAGAATCATGGAATGGTTTGGGTGGGAAGGGACATCAAAGCCCATCCAGTCCCACCCCCTGCCATGGGCAGGGACACCTTCCACCAGCCCAGGTTGCTCCAAGCCCCGTCCAATCTGGCCTTGGACACTTCCAGGGATCCAGGGGCAGCCACAGCTACTCTGGGCACCCTGTGCCAGGGGCTGCCCACCCTCATAATAAAGAATCCCAGGTTAAAAGTCCAACCACTTTGCAAACTCTTTGCTCTGAAATATTGCAGTTTTATCTGCCACTGAACTTTCTGCTTTGAAATGCCCTTCAGGGAGGTTTTCTCTAGCATGGGGTTCTCGTTCTGCAGCGTGTGCTGTGCCTGGCACGGGGGACACACGGCGCTGCCCTCACCGGCATGGCATTGCTGGGGTCCTCTCCGAACATGAACTGCACTTTCACCGTGATGTTCCGGGCGGAGCCTTGGCGGTTGGCGAAGTTAAGGCTCTGTGGGTAGACATAGAGGAGGTTCCTGCAAGACACAAAGGCACCGAGTGAGGAGAAAGGTCACACTTTTATTAATGCTGCTATTTAAACCTCTGTGGAAACATCCAGGGAGTCAAAGTGAATGGGCTGATCCCTTGTTTCAGACACAGCTTTAAAACTCTCATCATATTTTGAAACAGTTGAAAAACACATCTAAAAATTTCCCAGTGATTCTAAAATCTCAGGAGAAAACATGACTATTCACATATAAAACCACTGAGAGGTGTTTATTTGCTCAGAACAGAGCAGTTGCTTTCTCTTAAATACCTCCTTCCTTGTGGCCCATCCTTTTTTTGCTTTTCTTTTTTAAAAACGCCTGACAACATGATGATTCCACGTTACATTTCTTTGAAAATGGATTAAACTAAGTGAGTGTCTGTAGCTTCAGGAGAGGACAACACTCCCAGGTATCTACAGTGCTGCTCCAGAGACCGAAGTAATGAAGTGCTCATCCCATCCACAGGGAATGTGGCAGGATGCAGTGGGAGGAACTTGAAACAGGAGATTTGGGATAGACACGAGGGAAAACATTCTGGCTGTAAGGAGAGTTAAACAGCAGAACAAATTGTCTGGGAGGGTGTGAAATGTCCATTTTCTGGTAGTTTCTGGGGACAGGTGAGGCAAACACCCCTCCAGATGGGTTTATGGACAAGCCCAACCTCCACTGAGCAGGGGGCACGTTCTGGAAGCCCCTTCCAGCTCTGTTTCTCCAAGGCTGTGATTAATTTAACAGCAATGAGATGCAAAATTCTGCAGTATTTCCCATCCTCTGAGCCCTGCTGAGGCTTTGCCAACAAGGTGGAAGTCAAATTCACACTTCACTAGCAAAACTGCCCACTACAAACGCCCACTTGCCCTGTGAGCAAGTAATTAGACCCGGAGAAAGTCCCTCGCACGTCCTTTTGAAGACAAAAGAGAAACAGCCCCCAAACTTTTGCACTCAACACTCAGTTATTCAAAGGAAATTTACCTTCTTTGGCCCCCAACAAGCCAAAATGCACGAATTGCTACACATCTTTAAAAAGGCAGTGTGGAAATGTCCAATCTGTCTCTCACCCAGCCCTGCCCACCCACCCGCATCGCTCCCCCTTGGACATCCTGGCTCCTACAGCTCCGACAGAGGATCCAAGAGGGATGCTCAGTGAGAGGTTCCTGTGTTGCCTTCAAGTCCCAGGGATAAACACCTGGAATGTTACATTTGCCCAAACACTGAAGAACCAGCTCCATCACCCCCCTGCTTTGTAAGGCAAGAGGAGAAAGAGGCTCCTTTCCCCGCTGTGCCCCTCTGGGAGCTCTTCAGTGGATCTGAACACCATTCTTGAGTAGTTTCCAACCATTCCATATGCCAGGGAGATGACCCACAACGGATGGGCACGGAGAAGTGAAGTGAGGAGCACGGCAGGACAACATTGTAGGAACCATAAAGCTGGGGAGTGCTGGCAAAGGGAGGCTAAAAACCAAGAGATGCCAGGGGTACCCAAACCACATGCCCTGGGCTGGCAGTGGGATATTCCTGGAGGAGCAGCTGCCCTAAGCTGTCTGAATCAGCCCCAGAAGTCAATATTTTGGCCAATGAACCCCACCCAAGGACTTGGTTCTGATGGCAACTCCTTTTGCTCTCCCAAACTCATGGGCAGTCCCACTTATACGTACACGGGCTAATGCTGGTCCTAAGGAATTCCATGGGATGGATATACAGGGCAGGGCTGTGAACCAGGCTCTGCTTCGCCCTCCCGGCAGAGGAATGTGCTTAGCTGGCATGTGGGAATTCCTTCCTTCTCGAGTCCTTCATGGTGAATTAAGTTCTGGAATCCCATCCCCACTGGTCACTTTGCCTAATCAAGGCTCCCATACTATTTCAGAGGGGGCCTGTGCCATTTTTGTGACTCTCCTAAATTACTTTGTTCTGGCATGAATACATTAGCTCCTCGAGGTTCTTTCTAAAATGAAAATGGGTATGAAAATTTACTCTAAAATGTACCTTGCTCATAAAACTTTTATTAAGTATTATTAGTGCTTAAGAGAAGGATTTAAGGTATTTGTGAAGCCAGGCTGCAGGATCCCTATATTAAAGGCAAAGAGTTGGATGCTTGCTCCAGGCAGCCTCTCTCCAGATGGTTCCCTTTTACAAAATCTTCCTTTTGCAGAAAACTTATTTATAAAGAGGGGGGAAAAAAAATCTCCAGCTTACAAATTAGAATGTGACCCCAAATGAAAAATCCTGTTCTACCCTACCATGGAATACCAGACTGGTTTGGGTTGGACAGGAACCTGAAGCCCATCCAGTGCCACCCCCTGCCATGGGCAGGGACGCCTTCCACCAGCCCAGGTTGCTCCAAGCCCTCACACCCTGAATTCCTCCCCAATATCCCACCTAAACATACCCTCTTTTCAGCCTAAAGCCATCACATCTTGTCCTGTCCCTCCATGCCTTGTCCCAAGTCCCTCTCCAGCTCTCCTGGAGCCCCTTCAGGCACTGGAAGGGGCTCGGAGGTGTCCCGAGAGCCTTCTCTGCTTCAGGCTGAGCATCCCCAGCTCTCCCAGCCTGTCCTCCACCTCGCAGAGGGAAAAATCACAGACCTTCCTGTCTATGCAGTTACAGGAGCCATGGAAAGGGACTGATGGCTGCAAAACTGACAGGAACATTACAAATTTCTTAATTTCTACCAATGAAAGTTTCATCCAGGAGCTTTAAACCCAAGGACTTGTGTCTGGAGCTTTTATTAAAATGCTATGCAAAATATATGCAGAGTTTATCCTATTAGCTGCAACAGATCTCAAAAGTACTTCTCTTTCCACAAAATTAATTGCCACAGTGCAAAGGCTTCCCAAGCCATGGAAATGATGGCACCAGGCACTCCCCTAAATATTTATGTAATGTGATTGCAGCCACCTTGCAAAATCCATCAGAAAGGTATTAAAACTTTAAGAGCTGATTCTAACTCTTTGAGGGAATTCCTAACTAGTATGAAAAGTCCCCTTTTCAGTAAAACCCAGGGATCTTTTCCTTTGCTTTATTCCCACTATAAAAACCATTTAAAGCCCATTTAATCAGGGTCACCCAGTTGCAGGAAAGGTCTCCAGGATCATGTTTGCTATATACACCCTTCCTTGACTGGGCAGGATGATCCCTTAGGGTTTCCACAGCTCCTGAATCTTCAGTTTTAACCATGCCAGAGGCTTTTTCCCTCTGTGCTTTCCTATGTCTTGCTTTCCTGCTGGATCCTGTGACTGTTGTGACACCTAAGGGTGATGTTTTGTACTGAGCTTATCCTGCCTGCCTTTCCTGGCCCTGGCATTAATATGGAAATGTACTTGGCAGATAATTGTGCTTTGTTAATACTTGACATCAGAGCACTTTGACTGCCTTTTGCCTTTGGAAACCAAACCTTTCTAAAGGGTGGGGTGGGGTGTGAGCAGCACGTGGAACACACAGCAGCTCCTCGGGGTAGAAACCTGGGAAAATGTCTCGTCTCCAGCTGCTGTTCCTTGAGGAACCTCCTCTATTTTACTGAAGACTAAACCAAGAATTAAGATTGGGGCGCGTGATTGGGTTAGGAAGAATTCAAAACTATTTAAAACTAACTGTAAAAAAACAGCTAAAACAACAGAAAATGATTAATTTGAGACATCATAAAACCAAAGCCAGTTCAGTACTTTGAAGTGGATTGTAGAAGTCTATACTTTTGGGTTGCTTTTTTTTTTTTCATTTTGCAACCAATTCTTCAAGTTTTGCAGCCCAAAATCCCTGTGTCAGATGCCAGAAGCTGGATTTTGCTCCCTATTACACATAGTGTCAGGCCCAGATAAAAATCATTCCTAGAATTCAGCTATACAAGTGACATTCCAACGAGTTCCCTTACAGAAAACACAAACCCTTAAAAGGCTCATCCTTACCTTTTTTGAACAATGGAAGCGTTTAATAGGGTTATCAGGTCCTCTGCATCTTCATCTATACTTCAAAGCAAAAATCCTTAAGAGTCACAGCATTAACAACTTAAGACTCACAGAATCCTAGAATGGTTTGGGTTGGAAGGGAACTTTGAGCTCCCAGTGCCACCCCTGCCATGGGCAGGGACACCTTCCACCAGCCCAGGTTGCTCCAAGCCTGGCCTTGGACACTTCCAAGGATGAGGCAGCCACAGCTTCTCTGGGCATCCTAAACACCTATTCTGGCAGGAAATCCTCTTTGAAGGAATCCCCATCGTGTCCAGAGCTGGGCCTGATGATCTCCACTCTCCTGCTGTTTTTCTACACTTCAGATTCTCCAGTAAGTTTGACCCAAATTATACTGACACAAAGTATTCTCCATTCTCAAATACTGAAGTCAAACATACTTTCACGGTATTTAAAGATGAGTGAGGAGTTACCTGCATTATTATAAACCCTTCAGCATACAATAAGCTGAAACTTATAACACCTCCATTTTTTAAGTATTTTTTCCTACAGATGCTTCATATCATCTGTGCATTTGTACACTAACAACACAACAAAAAGCGCAGAGGAAGAATTACTAACACACAAGAATCTTGCAAAAACCTGAAAGCTCTCCAAAGTACAGACTACCCTATGCACGGGTTGCTTTTGCTTTCCTGGATTGCTATGAGTGATTCCAGGCAGAGAAATACCTTTCATTCACACTGCAATACTCAAAAAACATCCATGTTTCCACGCAGAGACCTACTGCAGAACAGGGCATTTATTTCAGAGCAGCTGCAGCCTTGCTTTATGTAGTGTGAATCTTAAACAGCAAAAAAAAAAGGGGTAAGGTAAGAAATGTAAGCGAGGTATTATTTATCTCACCCACCTCTGGAAAGCAGCTCTTAAAAAAAAAGTTTTATACGGTGTAAATTACTGCACAAACCTTAACATAGTGGAATCACATCCAGGCAATCTCTGCACCTAATTCCCTCTTTCTCACTTAATCTGAGCTCGATGACAAGTGAATCCACTGCAGCACAATGAGTTACAGCAGGGAATGGTACGAGATGAGAACCAAGTCGTGTGAATCATCTGGGAATACTCTGCCCTTCCAGAGCTTACCAAGGAGCTGCACAACCCAGACACCCAGTGCTTTTCAGTGTGGCAAATCCTCTCATGCTCCCGAGGCAGTAAAGGGAATCAAACAATGCAAACAAGAAGCAATCTGAGCCCTTATCAAGATTACAACCCCCAAATTAATCTACTAAAAAGAGCTGTGTGAAAAACACTATGTCATCGATAACATTTTCCAACAGAAGGTCTGGCAGATGGAAAAGTTCAGAGCCAGTTTAATCAGCAACGTGCCTGTCTCTTGGTTTTATCTGCCCAGATTTCAACCTACATTTGAGAGGGGTTACATTCATGCGCTCAGTTTAATGATCAACCCACTGGCTGACTCGTCTGAAACGAAGAGGAGCATAAATAGATCCGACTCTGCCACCCGGAACAGCCACGGAGCAAGAACCACCAGTGGGAAAAGCCACTGCACGACCAAAGAGAAGACATGAAGCTCATTCTGGCCTTCCTACTCATAGCCCCCCTCGCTGTCTCAGCTGACAAGGATTATTTCTCCGTGGATTCTGCCGGATCTGCCGACACAAAATCCAGATTTGCCATGTTGGATGATGTCCGAATCTTGGCCAACGGGCTCCTCCAGCTCGGGCACGGCCTCAAAGACTTTGTCCACAAGACCAAGGGGCAGATGAACGACATCTTTCAGAAACTCTACATTTTTGACAGGTCCTTCTACGAGCTCTCCCTGCAAACCAGTGAAATCAAGGAAGAAGAGGAGCAGCTCAGGCAAACCACAGCCAGGCTGCAAATCAACAACGAGGAGATCAAGAACCTCTCGCAGGAGATGAACCTGAAGATTGAAGACCTCATCCAAAACAAAATCCAGCTGCAAGAGCAAGTGTGGGGCCTGGAGGACAAAGTCACCAAGCTGGCCATCACCCAGCCTTCGATGCAGGAGACAAAAGAAATTTCTTCACTCAAAGTAAGTGACCTGTGAAAGGCCCTGACTCGCAGAGCCAAAGGGCACTCTGGTGCCATCATCGGGTGTTACGCAACACAAGCTCATGCTTTCCCTTCTCCTCACTCTGCTGCTACTCTGCATTTCCAGAAATCACCGTGATAATCTTAAAAGAATCACTGTCTTAATCTGACATATCTTCCAGTAAAATTCCCCAGCAGAATCAGTGAGAAGGAGGGAAATTACAAAGCTTGTTTTCGGTATTTTATTTTGTTGCAAGACAAACTTTTAAGGTATTTTGTTATCACGATGATAAAGAAAAGTCTTGCACTTGGGGAAACACTGTGATTCCCATGCCTGTGGGTTGTCATCATCCCATCCCAAACCACTGCACTAGGAACTGCCTGCTCAGTGTGGAAACCTTTCAAGAGGGGCAGCTACAGAACCTCCAGAACCAAAGAACCTTACAAGTGTTCAGAAAATCAATATATTAATCAAATTATGCCTGCAAGTAATTAGGTGGGTGTAAGGCTTTCTATGGAAAAGGAAATATTAACTGTATTTTGCAGAAGCATAAAAAGGCCAAGTAACTTGTATGAAAAAATAGTGGATGTTGGAGTCGAGGCAGATGAATCCCAAATTCCCAAATCCCAAGCTAGTATCCAATATGCTGGGAATTGCTCCCCTTTTTGGTCAGTGACATACATCTAGTTTGAATCAAGGGCTAGCTCCACAGAACATCACTTGGTTCTGGGCAATAAAAATGAAGTCTACAAAGCTGCCAGTAGTTTGTGTCAAACAAATGGGTGTCCACTTCAGAAGCAAAGAAATTTTCCCCTTTAGAGGCAAAGCGGGCAATGCTCTGGAATGGGACTGGGATGATCCTTGTGGGTCCCTTAGTTCTAACTCAGGATATTCTGTGATTCTCCAGAAAAGGACAGGCAATGTCCAGTGGTTTGTGCCTCTTAAAACTGGCCCCATGACAGGAGTTAGTGAGGCAGCACCTCTGGGAAGGTCTCCTGCAGCTCCTGACCCTACTTCTCCCTCCCTCCCTGCCCTCAGGCTTTCGTGGAGCAGCAGGACAATGACATCAAGCAGCTCCTCAAGATCGTGGAGGACCAGCATGTGCAGCTCAACAGGCAGCACAACCAAATCATGGAGCTGGAGGACAAGGTAGAGGAACCACCCCTGCTGCCCTTTCCATCTCTCCTAGCACTGGAGGGCTCCAGGGCCTCGCTCCGTTTGCCCTTGGAGAGGAGGCAATGGACAATTCCGAGCACCAGCAGGGACCTGTTTGGGTGAGGGGCTGCTGTGCTGTGGCTAACAACAGCTTTGAGATCCTGCTGCATCCTGTGACTGCTAATTTTGCTTTTTCTCTTATTATCTATCATATTCTTATTCTTCCATTAGTCTCAAAGCCTCAATACCTTCTGCCTCTTTCTTCTTGTCCAACACCCACTCCCACAGGGAGCCACGTTCTGGCGTTCACGTGTCACCGTAACGGAGTTGCTCCAAGTTAATTTACTCCTAGAAGGAGGTTATGAAAGGAAAATGCATTCCAGTCTAAGGAACTGTGGATTCTGTGCTCTTTAGTTGTTGGTATCATTTGTCCAAGTGATGTCACCAGCTAAATCTGTTTGCCCATCAAGGTGCACCTCACAAGAACGGGCCATTTGCTCACCTCATGAATCCCACCTTACCTGACATTCCTGCACCTGGAACCCACCAGCATGGTGCTAAAGTTATTTTTATGTGGTAGATTGGGTATTCCAAAGGATTACATTCATCAGAAAAATTATTCTCAGCACAGCATTATTCAGCTTGATCCACAAACCTCATCATTTCAGGGCCTTGGGAAATTAACAGTGCAATCATGGTTCTTTCAGCTAAACCACATAGAGCTCCAGGAGCTCACGGAGAATTCCTTCCCAGAGGAGCAACCTGGCCCAGAGAGCATCCCCTTTCCTGTGCTCAACACCACAGCTGGAAGACACAGAGCCGATGGTGAGACCTCCTCTCTCAGACCTGACCACACCACACGTTGCATTCACAGCCTCCCCTGTGAAAGTTTTGAGTTTTTATGTTGTGAAGTCAAAGACTAGAAGTAAAAGACTCTGCCATGGGAAGGAGCCACATTTCCTGCCTTGAACAAAAATACCATCACTATTTAGCACCGCTGTAGGTTACTTGTCTCTGGGGTGACACTCAGGACAATGTCCAATAATGCAGCAATCCCGCCCTCGGGATCCATCCACCTCCTGTAAACACGTGCTGTGACCACTCTTTGACCCACGTCTGTCCTGCAGAATACGAACAGAGAACTAATTTACTTCACACTGGCTAATTATAAGGTTGAGAAGAGATTTCTTTAAAGTTGAAAGGAATTGGCTGAGCCCAGCAGGAGAAATGGTACTTACTGGGAACTTTACACAGGGCAGAAAATCCATATGCCAGAGTCTAGTCTAAGGCCTTAGAAAATTTCCAAAATTCTCTAAACTGAAACCTGCCTAACTTATAAAACAGGCAGTCCAACCTGTGTACAACTAGGCAGCTGTATTATTATGCCCAAAGCAGTCTGCCCGTGGCATGACATTCATTGTATTAAAATAAAACTAGCAATCTACCTTTTTTTTTCCCTCTCAACTTATCACATCCCAACCAGGATTTCCAAATGCCTGTTGTTTGCTTTCCAGGTGCTGCTCCTGACTGCACTGCCCTCTACCACAGTGGGCAGCACTTCAGTGGCGTTTACACCATTAAACCCAACGGCTCAGAAGCTTTTGATGTCTACTGCGAAATGAAATTTGGTAAGAGCTGTGCCAGCAATTTCTCATTTTCACAGAAGTAGTTTCTTACAAGCCAAACAACTGTGTCTTAACCTAAAGTACAAAAAAGCTTACTGTGATTTATGTATCCTCTTGGCTTCTCTTACTGGCCTGTCTGCACTCTGAGCTCAGGTTTTCCATATCCTGAAATCTCCTTAATGCTGCTTTTGCTCTTTACTCACCTTCTGCTTATACTGAGGAAAATGACTTTCAATTGTGGCATAAATGAAATATATCAAAACACCAAGCTCCTTTAGCCCCAGATAACAAAAATACCAATTATATTGCAACCATGAATAGGTTTCCCAAAGAAAAGCAAACAGTAAATATCTTGGTAAGGTATTGTCCATTAACAAGGGTTATTGCTTGAGAATTAGCTATATCTAACTAAGGTGATTCCTGGAGACAGGACTCCCCTACCATGTCTGGGTGGGTTAAACAGGTCCACATTAGTCATGTCACCCATCCAAGCTCTGTAAGAAACCCATTTATTGCTCCTTTTGCCACCACCCAGCTTGGCTAGTTCCCTTATTTCCTTTTTTCTCACCCAGGCACGTGTTTGGATGTGTAAACCAAACCCATGGGGTTGCCCTGGGCCAAAAATGCCCAAAAATGCCCTTTGCCTGCACTGGTTCAAACTGGTGCAACGAGGGTGTCATGACCTGGTCAGGAGAAAGGCCCCACTGCTTCATCCCTGCTCCAGAGTTGTCTCAGGCACTATCAGCAGAACCCGACAGCCTGCTCCAATGTCCAAAAGAGCTTTCCATATCTCTTTTTTTATCAGTCTCCCCATCTCCCAGCCTTCATAAACCAATGACTCCCAGTTAAGGCAGCCTAACGAGGTCAGTGCAGTAAGGACACTCCAACAGCTCTGCATCCTCTTCAGGAGGCCTCACCTGAATTCCCTTCAGGAAGATTTTAACTAACTGGTTCCACCTCCAAACTGGAGCACCCACGAGCACGCTCATGGACAAGGGAATAAGGCCAAGCTGGGACTCATTTCCCCTTTCCACAGGCACCTCCTGGACTGTGATCCAGAACAGAGTGGATGGATCACTGGATTTCAACCAAACCTGGGAAGCCTACACAAATGGGTTTGGTGACCTCAGTGGTAAATATGCCTTTAATTTTTGTGTCTCTTTGATTTGAGAAGCTGCATCTTCTTATGGAAAGGTGTACACATGAGATTAGTCAAACCCTGCCAGCAGATCTGACAGCTGACTACTTTAGCATGTAGCTCTCTAAAATTCCCAAAGATACCCCTTCAAAAGTGTGTTTAGAAACTGAATCAAGGCCAGAATGATTTAAATGCTATTTTATCAAGACTTCACTATTTATACAAGCACACCCCACAGCCTTTAAAGTACACACACAAAGCTGCTGCCGCTACTTTTTCTCAACCTCTGCAATCCCATTTCCCTTAAAACCACCCTGAGAATTTGTCCAGGCTCAGGAGAGCCCCAGGCTGTGGGTACTCCCTGAGCAAACACCTCTGGCTCCTCTGTGCAGTGGCCAATCCCCTCCCTGGCTGGATAGGGCGAGGAAACACCCACGGTCCCCTGTTAATCATCAATGTTAATCATCAACTCCGAAGAATCCATAGCACCAAGAGCTGCCCAGCCAGAATATTTTCCTCACACAATGAGCTGAGTCTCCTTTTGTGCACAAAATATGTTGACTTTCTAGGCACAGCACAGATCTAAACCTCACCAAGATGGGCAGCAATATTGATTTATTTCCACATCTTTTACAATAAAGAGCTGCTGCATCTCAACCTTTCCCTCAGTTCTGGAACAGTAACTCTCAACCGAGGGAGATTTTCACCTGTAAAATTTTTCTGATCATGCTGAAAGGAATAATTGCTCCTTGATTAGTCTCCAACTCCCAGATGCTGCACCGAGATGAAGTCACATGTTTTCAGGGTCAGCTCTTAGCTGTGTCCCACCCAGTGCATGTTCTGAGGGGGATCAGATGCTCTAAGTTACTGCTCTAACCTGGAAATTGGGACAGCGTTTTACTCAACCATCCTGCCTTCTGTGGCTTCAAATGCCAGCTGCACACGTGGCACTCGCATTCAGCCCCGCTTTCTACACGTGCCAATTACCTGCACTGATAACGAGCTATTTAAAGAACACATGGAACTCATTACACTCAATTTTGAGATTCCAGTAAAACAAAAATTCCCTTTTTACACAAGGGAGCCCTGGTTCAGTTCTGCAGCTCTTTCCTTACAAAATGCAACAGTTGCCATTAGGTTTTATGTATGTCATTTGCTCCATTTGTCACACAGTTCCAACTGTAGGTTTTAAATGTCTCCAGCTCCCTCTCAGAGTTTCACACGAGGTGGGAAACTTAAGGGGAGAAGCTCCAGTTCATTTATATCTCTTGCTTTTATTGATCATCCGTGTGCAATTAAGCAGAGGTAAACAAAAAGAATGTAGCAGCAGACCTCCGCAAAGATCAACAGTCCCCAGAACTCAAATTATTGATTTAATTAAAGCAATTAATAAATCCTTTTAAATACTATTTTCACACATACTACTCACAGGATATCTACAAAAGCATATTCAACACCAGTGTGAGGTTTTAGGGAAAGTTCACCACATAAGCCCTTCCCCACAAACTTCTGTGCCTCATCCTCACCTCTGACATCTCCCTGTCCTGCCCTTGCGCAGATTATTTGAAACCCCTCCAGGGATGGGAACCCCCACCCTGCCCTGGGATGGACAACCCTTTCCAGGAAGGAATTTTCCCTCATTTCAGTTTAAGTCTCTCCTGCTGTGACTGGAGGCCATTCCTTCTCCTTCTGTCCCTGCTCCCTGGGAACAGAGCCCACCCCAACCCTGGATCCATCAGGGAGTTGCAGAGAGTGAAAAGGTCCCCCCCTGAGCCTCCTTTCCTCCAGGCTGAGCCCTGCCAGCTCCCTCAGCCCCTCCTGGTTCTCCATTCCCTTCGCTGGACATGCTCCAGCCCTATTCGCAAATATTTCTGTTTTAAAGGTGAACGAGCCGAGGGATCTGAAAGCCACGATGTGTCCGTGCCTAATTCCATACTAACAACATCTCTCCGCTCCAACCTTGCAGAGGAATTCTGGCTGGGCCTCAACAAGACCTATTCTATCACCAAGCAAGGGGACTACATCCTGCGCATGGAGCTGCAGGACTGGCGGGGCAATTGGCGCCACATCGAGTACCTGTTCAGCCTGGGAGGCCCCGGCACCAACTACACCCTCCGGCTCTCCCGCATCTCCGGCAGCATTCCCAACGCCCTCCCCGAGCACACCCCGCTGCGGTTCTCAGCTCCGGACCGCCATGTGGACGCCATGACTGACTCCAACTGCCCGACCAACTTCCTAGGTATCAGTACGCTGGGAATGTTAACGTGGGAATGGCTCTCTTGTACGGATCAGAGGATCGTGGAATCCTGGAATGGTTTGGGTTGGATGGGATCTTAAAGCTCCTCTCATCCCACCCCCCCCTCCATGGGCAGGGACACCTTCCACTAGCCCAAGTGGCTCCAAGCCCCGTCCAACCTGGCCTTAGACACTTCCAGGGATCCAGGGGCAGCCACAGCTTCTCTGGGCACCCTGTGCCAGGGCCTCACAGGAGGAACTTCTTCCCAATATCCCATCTAACCCTGCCCTCCTGTGTAAAGGACCAACAGCAGAAACAGAACAGGCAGAAGAGGTTGGAATAAACTCCAATGATGAGACACTGAGCTCTGAAGCCAAGGGCAGTCCCTGCTCTGATGTGGCAGCCCTATGTGGGATTGTTTATTCCCCTCTTGGAAAAAAAAACACAGCAGACAAACTGACTTAATGCCATTTTAACTACAACCTAAAAGTTAAGAACGACAGTGAGATTCCATTCAAAGGCAGGTTTTAGCTGTTTGTCAAGTATACATAATATAATCACCCTCCAAAGAGCACAAGATGCAAGGCTGGGACCATTTCCCCTTAGAGATAATTTGGTTAAAGGGTCCTTAATGCTTTGATTTTTCTCCAGCTTTTATGTTTGCCAGTTTATAGCAAAAAGCAAACAATTGAAAAAGCAATTAAATTACTAAACCACGGGACACAGAATTGCCCTCCAGGCACCTGCTTCATGCAACACTTTGTGCATCGTCCCAGACTTGAAAACTGTGTCTGAAACCATGCCCAGAGTGTCACAGCTCTCCTGTTCAGTTCTGGGCTTCTCGGGACAAGGGAGACATTGAGGGGCTGGAGCATGTCCGGGGAAGGGAATGGAGAACCAGCAGGGGCTGAGGGAGCTGGCAGGGCTCAGCCTGGAGGAAAGGAGGCTCAGGGGGGACCTTTTCACTCTCTGCAACTCCCTGATGGACCCAGGGTGGGGGTGGGCTCTGCTCCCAGGGAACAGGGACAGAAGGAGAAGGAATGGCCTCCAGTCACAGCAGGAGAGACTTAAACTGAAATGAGGGAAAATTCCTTCCTGGAATTGTCCATCCCAGGGCAGGGGTGGGGGTCCCATCCCTGGAGGGATTTCAAAGCCATGTGGATGTAGCACCTCTGGGGACATGGGCCATTGGCAGTGCTGGGGGTGGTTGGACTCGATGGTTTTGGAGGGTTTTTCCAACCCTTACAATTCTGATTCCATGCTTTGGATATACTGGATAACCATCCATTTGGCTGGAATTTGGGGTCTAAAGCAGATTTATACTGCAAAGAGGAGCCGCTCCTCAGAAAAAGGGCACAGTGCGTCAGAGCCCAGGGGACAGGCAGTGACACTCCCACGTTGTCCCACAGGAGGCTGGTGGCACAGCGAGTGCGAGGAGACCAACCTCAACGGCAGGTATGTCACGCCGAGGTCCAGGGGCAGACTGGACAGAGGAAAAGGCTTGTACTGGAAGCCGAAGAAAGGAAGATACTACTTGCTCAAGTCAACCAAGATAATGATACATCCGACAGACCTGAAAAGCTTTGACTGAGCGCTCGACCTGCTTCAATTCAGAACACGCTCACTGAACTCTGCCACATCAAAGACTTCACGCTGTGTTTACTAACAGATGCCTGTCTCAATCCATACCCTGCATGGAACCTTCAACACATGAACCTGAGGCATCTGAGGTGGCCTAACAATATGTTTGGTGAGTATTTTTATTTTTACTCCCTCAAACCTCAATGTCAACACGGAGCTTTTACCTCCCCAGGATGAATTCTAACGCTCAGGAGTCGACCACTGACTTGTGGACTGGATAATATTGCCCTGGGGCAATGGGTTTTCAGGCTGCTGAACTTGATTTTGGGTTGTGCAGCAGGGAAAACAAAAAGTGTTCCAGGAAACAAAGGGCTGGAGCAATGCTACGGAAAAAACATTCATGTGTTGATCTACAGTGGGGGGAAAAAAAAGAAATGCTGGTTCTTAAAGTAACTAATTTGATGTTTGGTTCGTTTTATTGCCATGGAATGATTTTGTGTGCAAAGATGGATGGTGTCTGTTTGGGGGCCCTGTGCGTTCCCAGACCAGTTTCCAGCAGTGTGGCTGAGGCCAATCCCCTCTGGAGCACTCACAGTCAGAGGTGTGTGCACACACAGCCCTGAGCTTCCAGGTACCACCCCGGAGAACAACCTCACCACTGGGGTCTCTTCAGAGCAAAACATTACAACCTGCTGAAGTGAGACCTGTTTTTCTCACGTGAAACGAATCTGAGACAACCCTTTATGACTCCTTAGCACACCCAGCTAAGAAATGAAATGAAAGACTGAGGCAGCCCCCAACAAAACACCCTTGAGACAGAGAACAGCTGCCCGTGGGGCATCTCCAGTGGGGTCAATGGCACCAGCCCTGTAGGCACAGCCCATGGGACAGTGCTGGTCCAGCTCTGGGGACATTCACATGTTTGACTTCACTGCAGGACACTCTGAGGCTCAGTGACACGCTCGGGGCTGACCCTGGAGGTGCTGAGGGTGCTGCAGTTGCACTGGGTCATATTGACTCGTTTATCTCACCCAGTCCTTGCACAGGATGGATTTTTTTTCATCTTAGCATTTGCAACCACACGGAAAATGGGTCTAAATTGTAATTTGCCAGAGCAAAACAATTGTGAACAGAATGTGCTAATTACAGAAATACTGCAAAAAATACTTTTACCTCTAATGGACTTGTAATAAATAAGAGATCAAGCAGTGTTGCTTATTTGTACTGATGTATTCTAATGTTTAATTACCTGTCCACCAAATAGATAAATAAATAAAGAGAACTTTTCAAAAGACACAATACGGAACCTGACTAAACTCTTCTTGTAATCTTTGGTTTATAAAAAACTGGCTTGTATCTAAATTTTACCACAAGAAATAGTGCATTTGGTGAGTAAATTGGTGAAATTACTCAACTGCAGAAGACAATTTCACTCAGACATGTAGTGCCTTCAAAGATACTATGAAAAAGCTTTAAATTAATATTGGTACATAATGAAAAGAAATCAGCTCCTTGCCTGGGCTTAGTAATAGAAGGATTATTGTTTTCTAAGATATTTAGAAAAATTTCCCATCTTCTATGTCTTCAGATGATTTTGTTCAAGCATTGTAAACAAAGAAATTGCTTTAAAATCAAAACACCAAAGGGATTATGCATCATCTCCATTTCTAGCCTTCACTTCAAAGAAAAGTGCCAAAGTAATAAAACCAGTAAGAGCAGGATGACTTTAGCAGACAGAGAAAGGAAAAATCCTACAAAAAACTGAAAAGCATCCAAATAAATTCCGCCTTGAATTCTGGGAAGTGGCAAAACCTCTCTCGTGCTGTCATTCACAGCCAACTTGGATGTCAATATGTTTGTCCCTTCCCAAGTGTTGTGTCTCCTGCTGTGTCACCCTGAACCCTCTGGGTGCCTCTGGCACCGCACACCTGCCCAGGCACCGAGTTGTGCAACAGCCCAGCTGATAAGGGAGCAATTTCTGCACTTGCCACTCCAAGGCCCTGCAATGGGAGATGCGTTTCAACACTGACCTGTATGTGGTGTTTGGAATGTAGACATCCCTGGCAGGGAACTCCAGGATTTCTCTGGTGGGTCTGACTCTGCTGTCTGGGTAAAGCTTCACTTGCAGCAGCTCTGGAGTGAGACAGTAGTGGGGGTTCTCTGGAGCTGGAGATATGTCTATCTTTAACTGAGCTGTAAGGAGAAAATTATTACAATAAATAGGAGTTAATTTAAACCAAAAAAACCCCAGCATAATCATGTTTTGTTTCAGGTTAATATCCTTTATATTAGTATCCTTTATAATAATTTAATAAACAAATGATAAATTACAGCTATTTGGATTTGTTAAAAACAATTAATAGTAAGTCAAAGTGACAATCAGGGCAACTGGGAGACCAGATAATAAGGACCAACAGAAAAGATGTATCTGAACAAGTCACAGGTGCTTTTTTCATAGGCAGATTGGAGAAATGCAGCAGAGAAAACGCTGTTGTGAGGCCCAGCTTTGTGGCAAACAACCCTCCATCGGAGGAAGGGTCTTGAGGAAAGGTTGAAAAGCCCTGGGACTTGTCAGGCTACAAACCAGAGATGAACAGAGCAAACCAATAACAATATTCAAGCGCTTGCAAGGTTGTATTCACTGCCCGGAGGCCCTGGCAGAACACAATCAGCTCAATTTGCTGCAAGATAATTTTGCCAGGTTTCCTTAAGGCCTAACCTGAGTGCAAGGACAGCTGAGTGCTGGGGGGATGGTCCAAGGAAGCAGCAGGACTGCTGTCACTGGAGGTTTTTAAGAGCAAGTAAAGTAAATATGATCAGGAATAGCACAGGTCAGGGACTGATTTCACTGCTGCTGTGCCAGCGTTTCCACTTCCCTTTCTCAAACAGAGCTGGAGCCTGTTCCTGCTAACCCAGGACAGAGTGGAAAATGGGGTTCTCAGCCCCTTTTGGGGTTTGGGATTTGTGTCCTTTCCTCACAGATACTCCTCTCAGTGTGTATGTGCACCTGCACAATTGAAACATCTGTCCTGGTCTGCCTGGGTCTGCTGTCAATGACTTCTTTAGGGTGAGAACACCCAAGAACTGAAGGCAATCAGGAAGGATTCTCCAAACCCCTTTACATCTGACTAAAAATGATCCCATTTGGTACCTGTGATGGGTCTCAGCCTCCGCAGCACCGATGACGGTCGCCTCATGTCAGCCAGGAACTTGTAGAGATCCTCGTCGCTCAGGCGATCCCCCTCCTGTTGGGGTCGGAAGAATTTGGTCACCTAAAGAACCCCCAGAACTGCCAGAGTGGGAATAAACTACCTCCCACTACAGGTTCTTCCCTCTGTCATCAAAATGTCCCTTCCCAGAACAAGGTGTTAACATTAACATGCTAAATTACATTTCATTTCTCCATCCTTTTCCCTTCTTTTATCCCTTATTAATCACCGTGACAGCTGCAGGAACTTTTAATTGAAAGCCTTTTCTCTCCCCATCAATATTATCTTTTTCAAAACTGAAAAAGGCTGTTAAAAGATTTCCCAAAAAATATCCATTTTTTAGAAAGTGTAATAGTTTGAAAAGGTATCTGTCATTCAGGTAGTGAGCCTCCTTCCTTCTCCTCTGCCTTCCCTTTGGGATGAGTCTAAGTGAGCCTTACTTTCCAGGAGAAGTGTTAAGGAACAGTGGGAAGTGGAAGGAGTGTGTTGTCAGCCTTCCTTGTGCCACATTCCAGGAGCTCAGAGTTTTGGTAATTTTGGGAACATTACAGAAAATGCCACCCTCTGACTATCCCAGAGCAGAAGCCATCTGATAACAAAGGTAATAAATCACAATAGGAAAAAAAAAGAAGCAAATGGAAGGGGAAAAAAAAATAGGTGGTATTCAACCACTCAGACATAAGAGGAGAAAAGGAAGATAAAAAATAAAATATAAAGAATGGGAAATTTGAAATCTCAAATTAACGTTAGGCAGTTTTTAAAGGACAAACCAAAAGAATGTTTCAAAACTGAGAAGGGAAAACAACCTCAGCAAAGTAAATAAATACATGCTTCTGTAAACCCTTGCTAACTCAGTGACCAGTCTGAAGCAATGCAAGTGGCACATAAACAAAACAAACAGGAAAAAAGGGGAACAAAAAAAAGGGCTTGGCCAACTTTCAATGAATAGAATACAAATCTTTGTACTCCTGATGATCAAGAAAATCAGTCCAAAAAAATACCTGCTTGGTCACTGTAAAAGCTGGTTTTATGCACAAAGGTGGCATTGAAATAAAAACTTGTCTTAACAAGATGTGGCATTAAGCAAATCTTAAAAAACGGTTTCAGCTCATTACTTTGTGCTAAGCCTAACCAAAAATTTTATTCCATGTAATATTGTTGGGAAAATCCCGAGGTCTGGATAAGAGCTGCCAGTCCACAAAGCAGCACCAGAAGCAGGAATCCCTGGATGTGTCTGGCAACTGATGCCAAAGGAATCAACTGACCATCCCAGACTGGTTTGGGTTGGGAGGGACCTTAAAGCCCATGGCAGGGACACCTTTCACTAGTCCGGGTTGCTCCAAGCCCTGTCCAGCCCGTGATTTTTCCAAAGCACATTAAAAAAATCTGGAGCAAGACAAAGTGCTGTCCTTCCGTGAGGACCCAGCTCCATTTCCTGCAGTGGCTGTCCCTGGGCCACAATGATGCTTTAGCAGTCAGGTCAAGAGCAGCCAATCATTTCAACTTCCACAACATAATTATTCACAAGAAATTTACTGAAAGAATCCATCAATCGACTGTGGACCCATTATTGGCAGAATTAATAAATTATATAACTGGAAGAGAGTAGGGAGAGTAGGGAAGGAATTCCTGGCTGTGAGGGTGGGCAGGCCCTGGCACAGGGTGCCCAGAGAAGCTGTGGCTGCCCCTGGATCCCTGGGAGTGTCTAAGGCCAGGTTGGATGGGGCTTGGAGCAACCTGGGCTGGTGGAAGGTGTCCCTGCCCATGGCAGGGCTGGGACTGGATGGGCTTTGAGGTCCCTCCCAACACAAATCATTCTATGATTCAATGATAATTAATATACGACGAGGGACACATTATAAGGCATCACAATGAAATCATTCAGGTCTCAAGTGGCTCCACACGACCAAAATCCCCTGTCCAAGGGGCAACTCCTCAATCAGACAGTCTCACACCAGACCTGTTTGAAGAAGTTGGTCACTGTGAGAGTGGCTGGTCTGAAACTGGTCAGATTGCAGGCCTCGTCCCCACTTGTGGTCCTCTCCAAGGAACGCCTCCCCACGATGCTGGAATTGCGTCTCTCCGACCACGATCCTTTCCGTTCTGCAAAAAAAGTAAAAGCAAAGAGGGGGAAGAAATTAAAACAGAAAGAAAAAAAACAGCCCAGGAGCCTCCTTTGGTTCCAACCCGGATTTCCTCCACAAGAGGACAGGGAATGATGCAGGAGGGTGACAGGAGAGGTGGCCACGCTCAGGCAATCCTGCTTCTCTCACAGCCACCTTAGCCCAGTGCCTCGCTGCTCTTGGGAAAGTCTTTGTCATGCTGAGATTTACATCTTTCCCTTGCCCTGAAAGATGATGAAGTTGGCAGTTTTGGGGATCCTGAGGAGCAGTTTCGGATGAGCTATGAGGCTCACAAAGATTAATCCGCTCCTTCAGAAAATGTCCATCAGCCTGGAATGCTCTCTCAGTCTTAGAAGCTTGGTTTTAAATAATCTAACAGATGGTTTGCTTGCAAAATCCTTGAAAGATAAATCCGTTTGTTATCATGGATTTTTCTGGTTTAGTTCAACCATGACCCCAGACTATCAGAAGGTCCAGGGAGGGGAAAAAGTGATAAAAGAAGCAACAGCACCTACAGGGGATGAACCAAGACGTCAGCAAACCTGGACCTGCCCACATCCCCTCGTGCAGATGCCAAGGGCTGTACCTCCTGTGCCAACTTCGACTTCCGTGGAGTCTCTTTCCAAGCTCCCAGCACTGCTGACGATGTTCATCAGGTGAATGGCTGTCCAGGCAAAAGGCATCCGGTACTTGCCAAGTCGCTGGCAAAACTGCTCCGCCTGGCCTTTCAGCTTTTCCAGCTTTTCCTTGTTCTGGGAAGGAGACAGCCAACCCAAGAGATTAAAAGGAGAGGAACAGGAACAGAGGTTCATTTAGTAAAAGCAGTGAGGAACGAGGGCGTCTTTTCTAACTCCCAAGGGTTGTTCCAAAAGCACCTTCTAGAGGAGCATCCATGAGCGTCGTGGAAATGCAGGTTCTGCTTCCCAAAAGTGCCCTCAGGCCAGCAGAGACAGGACAGTGTGAGAGTTCAGAGCCCTCTGAACAGCCTGTCAAATCCCACTGAGCTCATGTGCCCACTGCTCCTCCCGGAAAAATCCGAATTTTCCACAGGGAGGTCTGAAATGGCCTTTCCTGGTGTGACTCGATGCAGCAGGTGCTCAGATCACCCAGAGCTGTGTGTTGGAAACTCAAAACTTCCCTCAAAAAAAGCATTATCACACTGTGCTGAGGGGAAAAAAGGAATTGGAAAGGATTTTCCCATAATTCTCCATATTAAAGGGCAAATTTTTGCTTTAGGAAGGTTGTGAGAGCTACTGCTCCAGTTCAGGACACACCTATGCACTTTCAAGGAGATGTTGAAAATGACCTTTTCACCTACACTCCCAACCAAACCCAAATCCAACATTTCCCTTAGGAAACTTCCCTGACATCGCAGGAAATGGAGGTTTTTTCACTTTTGTTATCTATACGCCTGAGGTGAAAAATATTGAATTTTCATATTGTGGAGCAGTGACACAAAGACAGACACAGACAAAAAATGTCCACTTCTTCACCTAAAATATATCATTTTGTTAAGAGGTTGATTAAACTCACAAATGGACATCTGAGCTCCTTTGGAAAAGCATCATGGAAAGGCTCTGGTCACAAGCCCTTCACCCAGTCCTCACCACTACCCTTTGATCTTCACTTGGCTCAACCGCGTTGTACACAAAATTAGGACCCATTTTTGACACTCTTTTCCTACCCTTCCAGGGGAGGGCAGAAGTGATTGGGTTAAGCTGCAGAAGGAGCGGAGAAGTCAGAATTTTTGCTGCAAAT
This sequence comes from Grallaria varia, assembly GCA_013396735.1. Classification (NCBI taxonomy): domain Eukaryota; kingdom Metazoa; phylum Chordata; class Aves; order Passeriformes; family Formicariidae; genus Grallaria; species Grallaria varia. The sequence continues at coordinate 706,969 of VWZG01009358.1, read as the reverse complement.
TCCCATCCAAGGCTGCCTTGACTTGCCCCAGCACGGAGCTGATCCTTTGGGTTTGGGAATCACAGATGGCTGAGCTTGATGGCAACCACAGGGCTCCCCTGCCAGCTACAAAAACTGCTGACCTTTAACTACTCCATCCCAAGAAGGCACCAAGATTCAAAGGTCTCGGACTCTTTTTTTGCCTTTAGAATGGGATTAGAGTCTTAATTAAAAACAGATCCTCCGAAAGGCAGGGACACTAGTCCAAAGTAAAAGAAAATGTTTAATTTTAGTAACAAAATACTTAAAAGTGCTTGTAACAAATTTAATCAAAGCAATTCTTACCTTTGCTGCATCCGATTCTTTAAAAATCATATAAGGCTCTGCACACTCCCCAATATCTCCCTGCTGTAAGACTTTTTCCAGCTGAGAAGGGAAAACAAACCATTATAAGGATACGTGTCCAGAAAGGATTGTTAAATTAAGCAAACACTGGGAAGCAAAAACATTCTTTCACAAGAGTTAGAGCTCGATTTCCCTTTGTGAGTCGGGGAACAAGCACTGCACTCGAGTTGTTAAAACCATTAAGTTCCCAGATCTCCAGCTATAACTGAATCAGGAGTGTAAAATATAGTTTCAAAGGGAACATACACTACTTTGGAGCTGTTCTAGGGCCACTTTTGGCTCAGTTTTAAGGTCTCAAAGACAGCTTGCATTGTCTTCAGCATCACCACCCCTTTTAGATTTCTGTTCTTACTTCCATTCTCCCCAAGGAGGTCCTACTGCAGCAGCACAAAGCGGGGACTCGGATGCACCCAGGGAAAACAGACGTTACTTTAAATCAGATAAAAATATCAAATAATGAAATCAAAAAGTAATCAAATCAAATAATTCAAGCTAGCAAAGAGTCAATGTCTGCTGCTCAAATCTCTGAATAACAAGCCACTTAACACCCAGTTTCTGATGGGAATATCTCCCCTGCCATATGCCTGAAGACTGTTTTCCCTCCGGAGCATCCCGGCCTTCCCTCCCACTCTCCACGTGCTGTTCCAAGCTCAGAATATCCTCAAACTTCTCCCCTAGGCCATTCCCACCTCTCTGTTAGTAGAACTCCTACCACAGAATAGGGAGCAAAACCACTTTCCATCAAATCTTGCACTGCCTGGTGAGTTTACCAGGAATTCCAGTTGTATGAGCGGTGATTTCCCAGTAAGACCCAGGTGAAAATTCACTCAATAAGCCACACAGTGCATTTGCCTTATTTATCCCTGACTAGATCTTTTCCATCATCAAATCCAAACAACACCCAAGCCACCAGCTCCTCTTGGGTCCCTGGTTTTACAAGCACTAATGTGCATTCAAGAAGCTCTCTTGGCCAGATCCTCATAACATAAATATGGGATTCTCCCTCAGATCTTCTAAAAACCAGGAGTGATTCCTCCCTGGGAAGGTGGGCAGGCCCTGGCACAGGTTGGGCAGAGAATCTGTGGTTGCTGCTGGATCCCTGGAAGTGTCCAAGGCCAGGAAGGTGTCCCTGCCCATGGCAGGGGGGAAACAAGATGAGCTTCCAACCCTTCCAAGCCAAATCATCCTGTGTTTCTGTGACTCTGTAATATCTGTGCGCAGGCAGAGCAGGATTTTCAGAAGGAACTCAGAAAACCATGTCAAAAGTTGTGGATGAGAATTTGCCCCAACACTCCTGACAGCCTTACTCTCACCTGGGACAGTTTCTGTCACACCACGAAGTCTTACTTCCTTTTCAAAAGATTATTCCTCGTGCAGGAACAGTTCCTGAAGAACTTGCACACTGCCTGGGACCTGAAAGCAGGTACTGAACTCCCCTTTTGAAAACAGGAGGATTTTTTATGCAGAGACCGGCCAAAAAAACCTGATTCAAATGCCAACCTGCACGAGTAACACTTGTGTGCTCACTGAATCAGGGCAAAGAGGAGAGAGTAACTTTTATCTTTGTGTACTTTATTCCAGGAGTGACCAATGTTGCATTTTATTTCAGTTATGGATCTCACTCCCTTAGCAGTTTCAATCCCTAAATACATCTGAGAAAATCTGGCTTAAGGGCACGCATCATTTGTTTTAAATGAGATTCAGATTAATAAATATTTTTAAATCTCTGACTTATCTATCACCTTAAGGAGTTGTTTCATAGGAAACCAAGGTCAAGCCTCAGATTTATATCACCAAGCAAATCTCTGTGCTCTTTTCCAGTTTCAATGCACATCCCCACTGAGCTGTTGCTGCTATAAAGGAACCCCTGAGAAGAAGCAGAACTCTGTGGTTCACCCTTCTGAGAACAAAACCCTGCCCTCCACATGCAAACAAGTCCATTGTTTCTGTTTGATTTTAAATAAAAAAACCAAGAGCCAATAATAACTTTCTTACCTTTATTACCAGAAAGACATCTTGAGAGGGGTAAGTGATAGAAAAGATGGCAGATCTGGCCAGTGTGGATATGGCAGCAGGGGGCACGTGAGGCCGCAGCATTCCCTTCATTTGCTCAGAATTTAAATCAAAGTAGAAATTCTCGGAAATCTAAGGAAGAAATTGGGGAGTTTCACGCACTGGTTACACATTTTTTGGGAAATTCTTCATGAGCACAACAGTTTTAAAACACAGGTTAAAAAAACCTCCTTTCGTACAAAAAGGAAAATAAAAGGCTTTTTCACTGACAAATCAAGGCAGGACAGGGAGAGAGGAGAAAGGGAATAGAGAAAATAATATGAACTATATAAATATAAAATTTCTCCAGCTCCTGTAAGGAATGTACTTCCCTCACAGGACTAGGAACCGTCACTGCCATGTGAATTGAAAATACCAAAATATCAAAATGCAAACAGAAAGAGAAAAAACAATGTATCTTGACAGACAGACAGCGAGTTTTCTACACCAAATCCTTGACTGCATCGAGGCCTCAGAGCCAAAAAGGGTGCGAGCTGGTTATCAACACCAGAGGTCACTAAAGAACTTACTACTTGGAGCAAAAAAAAAAAAAAAAGTGTGTAATGAGATGATAAAATTGGCTTATGAAATGTGATTTAAATATTAAACAAAGTTCACATAATATTCCACATACTCTCATCTACATAACTTAAATCTCAATGCATTAAATTCAAGTTTTAAAGAGATAAATGTCAAAATGCATATTTTTAACATTTTTCTCTCCACTACTGCTAATATCTCGAATAAGAAAAACTAAGAGACTCTTTAAATATTAAATACAGAACATAAATAGCGGAATACATGTATTTGGCATTTCCTATAACTTAGATCTTGAAAAGACTCCAGAGTTCTGTTTTGATTTTAGCAATTTTAGCATGTATGACTTCCTTGTGCATTACTGAAGTGTTGCTAGGACCCACACCGCGGTGAGTCATGAAAAAGGGATTAAGAAAGTCATAAAAACTCTATCTAAATAAAATGCTTCAGTTACCTAAGTGGGGAAGAGACTTTTGAAAGCAAAAATTGGACTCTCTCTCTATATATATATTTTCATTCCGATTTCAGGCACTCACATATTAGATAATATTTTTAGAGAAGTGGTTATACTTCAGCTGCTTTACTAAGCAGAAGAAGAACACACAAGATGGTTCATTAAATGCCTTCATCATTCTTCCAAGCACCAGGATGGCACTTGGTTTGTTTCCAGAATTAATTCCTCCCTCCTTGTCTGTAATTCAGGTTTATAAAGCTTCAGTGGCAATATCGTCACTCCAGCAATTAAAAAACCCTACCTTTTTCTTTTCTTTGACGTCATACAAAGCCAAGCTTGCAAAAATGGGCTCGATCTCTATTTCAAATCTTGAAGGGAAAGAGACATAAAATCAGTTGGTTTGGATTTTGCTCCAAAGAATAACCAATCCTCGTCCCAAATCCTTCCTGGGGGATGGTGACTGAGATGTCAGGAGCAGCTGAGCCATCCTCAGACCCTGCTGAAAAGGGAAATTGAGCCCAAATTTCCCCCCAGTCCTCCCCGTCCTGCTCCCTCTGCATCACCTCTGATCCCTTCCACCAGGGCCATGTTGGTGCTCCCTGGACCTTCTAAAAGCCATTTTAACTCACTGAAAGCCAAGCAAAGCCCCCCAGTAGCTTCCTTAAAGGGAGAGGAGTTATTAACTGGGATAACTGGACCACTTACTGCCCTTATTCCCTGGAGAAGCTGACTTACTGTGGCTGACCTGGCTAAAAGGCCAAGTGACCCTCTCCGTGTTCCTGACCAGAGAGCTCCTGCTTCCAAAGAGTCCAGGATGGGTATTTTGGCAGTTTTCAACATTTAACTGTTGTCAGAAAACACCAGGATCTCAAAAACTCTCTCAGAAAGGTGTCGGCTTTTTGGAGTAGTTATCCACCGTTTCTGAGAATTCAAACACTTCCCACACTGACCTACCAAACTTCTTGTTGGATCACCTGGGGATCTCCTGTCCCCAGTCCATGCTGGGATCCCCCATGCATGGATCCCCTGCATGGAGCTTTCAGCTTTGGAGCCTGGAATTTGTTCTTCCAACAGGGAGAACAACACCCAGGACCGCACCATCGAATGAACGGGTGTTGTCTCCAGTGTCACACCAAAGGTGAGATTAACCTGAAAACGACCCTGCTCAGGCCATCCTGACCTTCTCCCTGGGAAAAATACACTTGTTTTTGTGCCACTGAGAGGTCACGACCCTGGATGTTTGGATGACACCGGTGAGGGCAGGTTCAGAGATTACCATGGCACACAACAAATAACTGGGTAGATTTGCAACAAATTTACAGCTGGCGAGTGATGCTTAAATAGCAGCAAACATTAATTTCCAGCATCTAACTTATTTATGCCATAGACACCATCCTTAGGAGAGGAAGCTCTGCCACTACTGCATATTATGTTGTTCCACTTCATAAAAGGCTGGGCCATCAGTTCATCTCCACGGCTGGATTAGGTGCTGGAGCACTCTCCCAGCAAGAGATACGTCCCACACATATATCTCACTTATGGGCAGCACTGGAGGCTAACTGGAGCTCTCTAATAACAAGGGTTGACCTAACTGAGGACACAGAAGATGAATACAGCAGCGTGGAAAATCGGTTTTGTACTTTATTTCTCCAAGGGAATAACAGTAAAATTTTACCTTGTGTTATTAGAGAAGAGTTATAGGCAATGAACCAGCTGCAGGTAACCCTATATTCAGGAGCTCCACTTCATTAAACTTGTTTAACAGGTTTCTATTCCTCCAGTTAATGCTTACTAAGTATATAAAGTCTTCACTCTTAAAGGGACACAGTCAAGGTTGTTGAGCCCAAACTTTGGCAAATCTTTGGTTGTGTTACATTTTAAGGCTGAAGCAATTTTGATCTTTGTCTTTTTTGTTTCCCCTCTTAAATTTCCTCCTTAGGAAGCTGAACAGCAGTGACTGGCCAGCTCCAGAGCCCTGAATGAGTGTGGCGAAGCCCAGCGACAGAACAGGTAAAACTGGACAACAACAAGGAGAAAAGCCAAGGGAGGTGAATATTTTCTGTTACACCAATATGCAGAAAGCCTTGAAGATACAACTGTCTGCTGCCCAGAACTCTGTAACTCAACCTTTAGAAAATTCACCTTGAAGCCTATGACCAAACACCCCTTCAAGGGTAATAAACAAGGCCATGGCGTTTTCCAGATGCAAGAGCAATTTAAACCCTCCATTTCTGCAAGGCAGCTCTCTCTTGGAGTGATACTCACTTGAGGGACAAACACTTCACCAGGAGTCTTTGGCCAAAGTGCTCTTTGGGTACTTCAGGGACACTAAGGCGTTCTATGGGCTCCTCCTGGAATTAGAGACATGACATTTCTGCAAACCACTGACAGCATTACAAAGCAAACATATGTACCACTTTTTTCTTCTGAGACACGAGCAACAATCTAATTCGAGGCTTCCCAGCGTGTTGCCTTCACCAGCAGCTATAAATATGCTAAATTAAATCCCTTTAATGTTCCTACATTACTGAGGATTGCATAACCATGAAGGAAAACCAATCTTCAGAAAGTACTATCTATAGCTGAAAAACAAGAGACCCACAAAACAGCTACAGTTCTCATGGATATTAAACACAGGTGATCTTAAACCCTTCAAATCTGTGGCAGACTGACAGCTTTCACAGTGCCTACATCCTTCTTTTTTTTCCAGTCTCACCCACATATATATAAGAATACCTCATCAGGTGCTGGATGTAGTGCAAAGAGCTCCTTGTGCCTGCTGGATTTCCTCTGGTCCTCGTTGTGGTGGTCGATCTCCTCGTTTGGGGTTCGGTCCAGCAAGTTTGGGAGAAGGGCATCTGGAAGGGAGTTCTTCAGATCAAAAATACTGCAGGCCCAGCTGCCCCGGGGAGTGTCGTCAATCGACATTGAGCGGCGCTTAAGGTCATCCTGAGAGCCAACAAATTAAAGCAACTTATAATGGGAAAAAGGAACTGCACTTTTAAAACAGGACTATAAATTAGGTTTTATGTAGCGAGGTTTTAAAGGCACATTACTTGTTCATCCTGGTAACTGTTGCCATCCGGAGCTTCATCCGACTCAAAGATCTGTTTGGGGAGCCCCTTTTGCCTCTCCTTCTGTTTGTCCAAGGTGTTGGGATTGAATCCAGTTCCCAGCTTGTGGTATCTGCAAACAAAGGATTGCAAATGCGTTCTCAGCAGCCCTTTTGACCCCAACCCCCAGAAAGAGAATCCCAGAACAAGCCCAGTATTATCAGTGTGGGTGCTCTCCAGGCTGGAGCTGCTCTCTGCAAACACTATTTCCAGTCAGCCTGCACTGGAGCTGGGGCATAATCCAACAGCCAGCTACAATGTGACTCTGTTCATCTATAAAGCAACCCTGGGTGATGTCAGAAGGAGGACTATCAATGGCCAATTAAAGTCATCATAAAACGTGCAATTGTGATGCCAAGAGTAAGACAGGCCAAGAACGAAGGGCAGTGGTTCTGCTGGTGCAAGAACTGACAATATTGGTGCGTTGGAAACCAAAACACCAGCCCAGGTAAGTCCCGACCCCTCTGGAGAACAGGCAACTTTCCAACCTCAGCTAAATCAATTGTCTGCCCAGAGCATCTTTGTAAGGAAATCGGTCCTTCAGAGCTCTCCAGGGGGCAAGAGCACTTGGCAGCAAAGACTCTGTGTTGCTGACATGATCAGGTCTCTGACTAATTTTTGGGTCCCAAATGGCACTGTGTCTGTATTTACACACACACACATGGACAGAGCCACAGCCTCCTTACAACACTCACTCTAAGTCAGTTCCCAAAGTAGTGTCAGGGTCACTTCTAGAATTAATTGTTCCTACCATGCTCCGTTACTAAATTTACCACAGGAGGATGCACAGAGCTGTGAAAACCATGGATGTGCTACCAGTGAATTACAAAAGGGAGGAGAAAAAGGAGGAACACGCTCTCCTTGCTAGGCTGCAATTCCTGAGAGCTGAACAACAGGATATAATCCTCATCTGGATGTCTGCATTTCCATCACAGCTCCACCACCAAGTGTAAATCCATTCTACAGCACCCTTGACTTCCTCAGTCTAGCACACAGAAATTAGGCCATAGGTTGAAATAACAAGATGCTATTGTTTTTTTCAGGCCAGTGAAGAGAACTTATTTACCTTTCCCAATATCACTAAAGGAATTCCTGAATGGGTGGATTTGTCTCCCCCAAAAACATTTTGGTTACAAAGAACTGCGGGCAGAGATTGACATAAAGATTATTCCCCCTGGGGTGGGGAAGGGAAGGAAGGAATGTCATAAGTCATGTGCTTCTAAAGCCAGCAGAGCTGGATTTTGTGCCCCTAGAGCTAGCCAAGGCACTTGGAACCATCCAGTGGGACGGATTAAGAGGAATCTGTTAGCATCCTTACTTGGAAAACAACTCAGTCCTTCCCAGCCAGGCTTTTGGGTTCTTCCCCTGCTCCAGCAGTAACTCTTCTATTTCTCCCCAGTCCACTGCTAGGATTTTGTCCAAGCAAAAACTGCTGTGAATGTTTATGGGAATGCCTTCCCTCCTCTGACGGGGCACCTCTGACTGGGGTTCAACAGTCACTCATCACACCTTCAAACTGAGTCAGGTTTGTCCCCAGCTTCATCCCTCCCTGACACAGAGCACAACCTGCAGCCAATTTCAGAGGGCAGAAAGCCTCCAGCTAAACCCCCTCAGTGCAGGAATCACAGCCAGGAATTCCAGAGAGCAGCAAAAGCTGCTGAGAAACCAAGAGTGGGTGGGTGGGTCACACTGGCCAGGGCTGTGGTGTGTTCCAACCTCTGCTGCAAAAGCTGGGAGTAAATAAAAAAATCTCCTTCCCCCTTTTTTCGAGGTAGTTGTGGGTTTTTTTGGTATGAGATTACAAAACACATTTTTATTAGGTCATGTTAGCAGTGCAAAGTGTATCTTCAGCATCCCCTCAAGTGGTTCTCAGGACAACATCAAACCAGTGAATTGTAGCAACAGCCACAAGGGCAGAGCTGGAGCTGCAGTGGAGTCGTTTGCAGGTGATGCACATCACATGAATCGCTCACTGCCTGACAGCAGCTCTTGAAGCCATCAGACTTCCAACCATCCGAGAGACTCAGTGTTCAAGGAAAGCCACTCAGAAACCTTCCTGCTGATTTGCAGGAAATAATCAATGCGGGCACGTTCTCTCAACTCTGAGCTCATTAGGTAAATGTTGTGATGGTTCAAAAATCAATGGTTATTTGTTAAAATTAAGTGCATTTCCAAAGTCTCTTTGGGAACCAGTGAAAGCTGAAGAGGGCACCTTATCTTTTAGATGGTTGTGACTGCATATCGTCACAAAATTAATGCAACTTCCCTCTAAAAAGAGCTAAAAATAGACACAGCAAAGAAAGAAGCAAAAGCTGTGAGTAATTTCCCTTGCTCACATTCCCTAATTTCTCTACCATTGCAAAGGAGCCACCATAGACTAAAATGGCCTAGATTTTCCAAAATGCTCCAGGGGGTTTGACGCCCAAGATCCAATTTTCTGAAGACAAAGCATCACTTCAGCGAAACATAAAGCACCAGTTCAGTTGAACGGGGCAACCAAAAGCCAGGGCACATGGAATCAGTAACCAGGACAGTAATTTCTGAGCCTCCTCATAGCAGTCAGCCACCCTGCAAAGATGTCAAGGTGAAATGAAGCTGTTGGATAGCCCAGGGGAACTCACTTTCTGTTCACGATCGCCCAGTCTTCGGTGTAACTTCTCACACAGTCCCTCACGTGAGGGTCCATCTCACTGTTGGAAGAATAAACCCAAACACCATAAATACACATTATAATGGCTTCTTAAATGTACGCAATTATACTTAGGTTTGTGCTTAATCTTCCAGGCATTTGCAGCCCAAAATTCAAGGCTTCAGCTCTGCAGACACTCAAATGCAGAGCAATTAAGCAATTAGTGGAGCAATTAGTCCCTACCTCTCCTCGGGCACGGCCGACACGAGTGTCCGGCACTCCCGGGGCGTGTAAACCACCTCGATGTCATCAGGGGGAAATTCCAGCAGGTCCCTCAGGGGTCCCGACTCCACGGCCAGTGGGTGGGTAGCCAGGTAGTCCTCCATGTCCACGGGGTCCACGGCTTCTGTGAGCGGCACCTGGGGACAGACAGGCCACAGGAGGGTCTCAAATCAAGGTGAAACAACACAGAAAAATCACATGCACATCTACTCTGCTCTTGAAACCAGTTCTTCTGCCTCCTTGAAGAATTTGATGCAACGTCGGATGATGACTAAGCTCAGTGGTGTTAACCTCAGCTAACACACATCACAAAGCTGGTTTTCATGTCTTATCTTTTATCTGATATTTCTCTGATGCATACCATTGTCAGCTAAAAATTACAAATAAAGCCAAAAAAGGCCACAGCTCTTTTCCAGAAATTCAACAAAAGAAAACTTGGTACTTCGTTTCCCACGTGTATGACCCTGGGTTTGTTTAGACCGTGCTCTGATCACAATGGGAACCTTGACCCTGATCCAAGATGCAGGAACCCTTTCTTTCCCCCTCAGGAATCCAGGGCAAGGTCTGATTTACCAGGAACTCCGGAAGCCACAGAACTCTAAAGGCTGAGATTGTATTGAATGAAACCACCTCTCTGGGCGGTTGTACCACAGGTACAAGTTTAAGCTCTTTTTCCCCCTGCTCACAGAGCCTTTAGTGCCACGATGACTCTGCCCACGCCAGGAGGGACACTGCTCTGAATAAAATGGATACTCAAAAATTGCCTTTACTGGGCACAAAAGCCTGTCCCTGAAGCAGAAGGGATGAATGAACACGTGCAGGAAAACAGCAGATTTCATGGCAGGCCTGATCTTACCATCCTGAGCTTTTTTTAGATATAGGAAAAGAAAACTGGCCTGAAGTGGAAACATACTCACATTGCATAACTTGTATTTTTACATATGCACATTATATAAATACATGCACATAATCTGATATGAGATCATTATGCTCTGAAGCTATACATAAACATAGACACTAGGAAAATGAAACACTGAAAAGAAGTTTTGAGGAACCCGTCTCTACAGCAACTGCCAGATTTCCCTACAGTTCCCTGGCACATGCCAGTGAGGCTGAGTGGTTGAACAAGAGTCACAAAAACACAGCAAAATTCAGCAGTTCTTCTCGACTAACTTCCTCTTTCCTGTCATCCAGATGATTGGTGTGGGACAGGGAACTATCCTGTAACTTGTCTCGTGTTGGTGACTTCAAAAAGAACATTCAGTACTTCAGTTTCAAATGTGCTTCTCAAATAAATTGCTACACCAATCCCAAATTCCAGTTTTAAAACTATCGCCACAAAGTTCTAAAATGAACCGAGTTTTTACTCAAGGAAAAGACTTGGCTAACACAGAGGAATCTCCCTGCCACAACCAACCTCAATTAATAATGTAATTTGCTTAAGAAGGCAAATCCTTCAGCAGAAAAACGGTGACTCCAAGAAGGGCACATGAGTTGGACCAGGTGACTTTATGCCAGATAAGAATGTGGTTCACCCAAAAAAAACAATGATGTCTAGATACTTAGTGTTTGGTTCTGCAATTTAGGTAAACGATTTAAATTGATTTCTGTGTAAAAGAAATGCATCATCATAGAATCAGAGAAGGGTTCGAAGGGACCTGAAAGACCATCCAGTTCCAAGCCTCTGCCACTGGCACTAGAACACGGTGACCACCATCTATTTAACTCTGACCCCATAACGTTTTCCCCCCTTCTAATCCTGAACCCAAATTCCACTTGTCCAACAAGAGCACTGGACAAGAGATGAATGAACGGGCTGTGCTCATTGGAAATCAGTGGGTCCACAAGGGCAGGTGGTGCTGAGGGCCCATCCATGTGCTCCAGGGGTTTCCAGGCCCTTTGCACATCCCAGGATTAGGCCCAAGGTGGCAATTCACAATTTTCCAGTTTGTCTCTCCAGGAACTATTGTACCATGAAGATGTAAACAAACATAAAAGTCAAACCCAGAGGCCCGTGTTAGACTCGCCATCTGTGCCGCCAGAAATACTGTCTAGCACCTGAGCAAACAGGCCACGCATAAATTCAGGGCTATGAAGAGGAACTGCTCCGTGTCAGACTATTGGCAGATAAAAGGCAGGCACATTATTTCAGGCTTTGGGTATTTGTGGGGGAAGAAGTGATGAAAGAGGAGGAGGAGGCATGAAGGATGAATAAATGCACCAAAAGGAAAATGAACCCAAACGGTGTCCCCGAGTGTGAGTGGAACACGAGAGCTCCTCTCGTGGCTCCGCTGCAATGGCTGAGTCTTTCCCCTGTCCTGCTTCCCATTCCCCCATCACCCTGGAGGTGTGGATGGGAACAGGGACACACACAGCACACCAGGGGCTGTTCCTGGGTCACCAAAGCGTCAGTCACCTGAGGCTGCCACAGGAACTCCCCAGACTGAACGTGCAGACTCAAGGGGTTGGACGAGTTCAGATAAAGACCAGGTCACCCAACCTCACCACCACTGATGGAGGGGCAGAACCTGCTCTGCCACCTCACCTCCCAGTCCCCAGCCCACTTACCTCCTTGGTGGCATCAGGAAAAGTGTGGAGAGGCATCCAGGAGCCCATTCTCTGGCCAGGTAGGAGCCTGATACTTCACAGAGATGATCTCAGTTACCAAAGAATAGCAAGTCCCCTCAGCTGCACATCGAAGGGTTTGGACAGACACGGGGGCACAGCTGAGGAGGGTAAAGCTGTGCTCTGCCACAGCCCTGCTTGCTGCCAGGCTGCAGAAAGCCACCTTCATCCTGCCCCCAGGAAAAGCCTTTTCAGCTCCTCCTGGCAGCTGCCAGGAACCAACAGCAGGGGCCTCCTCCACAAAACACGGCCAGTTCTTCTTCACTGGACCCCCAAAGGCAGGGGAATTTTTTCCTGATATCTCATCTAAATTTCTCCTCTTTCAATTCAAAGCTGTTCCCCCTTGTCTTGCCACTACCTGCTTGTGTAAAAGTCACTCTCCCCCTTTTTCATAAGCCCCCTTTAAGTCCTGACAGGCCTCAATGAGATCTCTCCTAATAAACCTAATGGTGAATACTGGAGTATTCCTGTAAGAAATCCTTGCCAGGGGGTCGGTTTCTTCCAAGTACAGTTTATTAAGCTCCTCCAGAAACCACACTGGGCAGAAGCCCTGAGCATCCTCCCAACCAGGACTATAGAATAAACTAAATAAATGACAAATACATGCTAAAATCATGCAAAGGAAACCTGCTCCCAGAATTGCTGCTCTTTTAAAATATACTCTTTGATTTTGCGTGCGCTGTAATTACAGATGAAATTTTGGACAGGCTTTCAGGGAACTCCTTAGGGATTTCCGTTGGTCTTTATCCCTTGCTGACCCTGCTGCCTCACTGAGGGCAAGCACTGTTCTGTTGCTATTAAAAAGGACTACCCAGGGAGAAAGGGCAGCTTGGCACAAGTAAGAGGGGCATCACCTGCTCCCTGCCAACACAAACACCTGACCAGACAGGATTCTCTTTTCCAGACTTGCATGGCCCAACTACCCCAAATCAACCCCATCACTTGCAAGTCCCAATCCTGCAAAGCTGTGTCCTTAACCTAAGGTTCCATCACTCAGCTCAGACAGCAGCTGCTCCACTGGGCTTCCACAACCCACCCAACACACCCTTCCCGTCGGGGCACCCGTGTTGTTTCAGCCGTGGCTCTCACAGTTGCAGTGCAAGCCCCTATTTCAAAGCTTTACAACTCTCCTGCAACGGGGACACTCAAGCTTGCCTCTTTTAGGTTGTGTTATTCTTCACTGTTACATCCCCTTAAAAAGCTGGAAAATAAAATGTCGTTCCTATCGACTTTGCCCTTCTGCAGACAGCAAACATTGTATTTTGCTGCAGCTTTAGTGCTTGTGTCTGCCTCCTATTTACTGCCTTCTTTTGAGCACCTACCTGTATCATCATCATCATCACTTACAAAAGCGACATCTGCCCAAATCTGGCAGGAGGGGACAAGGCATCACTTCACAGAGGGCACACAAACCTCCATTTACCTCAGCCAAGCATCCCCAGGACCCAGGAGCATCGGGATAATAACGTGGAAGGAATGCTACACCCAGGGCATCTCACTGCAAAGCTTCTTCCAGCCCAGCACAGGAGCCAAGGCAGATTTGGGTAAGGCCTGAACAGCCTCAATTCCTGCCTTCTGGAGCCAATCACCCCCGTGCAGGTACCCGAGGAGCTGAGGGCTGCTCTCCTGGCACCACACAGCGGCTCAGGATGGCATCCCAGCAAACAGTAGGGCAGAAAAAGGGACAATTATTACCTCCATCTCCCAGGGACTGACTGAACACAGTGCCCTGATGCCTGCAGGCAGTCCAGTCTTTTCCTGAAGGACTTGAACCGATCCCTTCCCTACACAAACAGAGGGGATATTTCCAGAGCCTGTTCCAGAAGTGCGTTGCCCAACTCACATGTGTTGTCTTGTGGGACACGCTCTTAGCAACACATTCAAACCCCAGCTATGATTTTGTAGACTTTTCCAGGCTGTGCATGCCAGCAGAGCCATGAAAAAGAACATTCCCTCACATTTCCTTCTCACTCCCCTCTCTCAGGGACCCACACCAGCATTTTAAGAGGTGACAGCATGGCAGGATGCATCTGGTGGAACAAGGATTGGAACCCAAGCTCCTTGTGGCCCAATCCAAGCCCAATTTTCCTGTTATCTCAAAGGAGATACCCAATTCCCAAGGGCAGGTACAGCCCCTGTGAGGATCGCAGTACAACTTGGGGCCCTGTAAAAATGACAATGACAAAGACTGGAAGGTCGTACCTCCTGCCTCCTGTGTGGGAGAAAAACTCTCTGCACGGATATGATAAGGGACCTTGAAAAACTAACCTTGCAGAGCTCCTCATCACAGGGAGGATCCTGACTACTATTTTTACTTGGCTGCCAGGCACTTCTTCAAAATCAGGGTGGTATTTCTTGCCAATTTTGAAATCAGGACAAAGTTCCATCTTAGCTTCAAGACCTCCTTATATATCAAATAATTTATAACGTGCTAAAACTGCAACAGATTGCGCCAAAGCTCCAAATTCTAAATTAACACCAGCTTCCCACCCACTGCCTCCCTGGGCAAAATCTTGGAAGGCCCAGAAGCAGCAGATTAACATTTCAAAGGCGAGCCCCAGCCTTGTCTCAGCTCTCTCTGGGTCTCCAGGGCAAACAGTCACTTCCCTTGTGGAGCACTCAGGAATGCAGATGGCCTGTTCTTGCTGTGGCAAAATCCTGTCACCGTTAAAGGGCTACTGGTATCTCAGGGACCAGGAGGCAAAGCTGATGCACCACAGGGAAAACTCAGCATAAATCTGAGAATACAAGAAACACAAAATCCTGAAAAGCCACAAAATTTGCAGGCAGGTTAAAGAAGGTAACAGTTTAAGAAACGCATTTGCTAAACAGAGGCATCAGATTTATTTTTAAATGTGAACTACAGGCAAGTCACACTGAGAGGTTTTGAAACATGAGCAGTGCAATATTAACCACTGACAACGCTCAAGTAACTAAAAAACGTGTTTTACTTGCGTAAATTACATTTTCTCTCAACTAAACAATCCAAAACTGGTCCAAATGGATCCAAATTCAAAGACTCACATATCTGTCTACTGCCATCCCTGCATTTCAGAAAACCCATACTCTTCATTTCATACACCTGATGACTGGTGAGCACAGAGTACTCCTGTATCTTTATTTTTGGTTGCATTTATAATCCATGGAAATATTCAAATGAAGTGAGGAGATTCCTGGGCAATCTGTGCTTTCCATCAACCACAGCCAGCTCCCAGCCCTCACCAAGGATGACGCCTCCCCAGCCATAAGTGCAGTCATTACCTCCCCACTGCCTCTGGAATGCAGCTCCCTATCTCCTGCTTTGCTCTGCCTCTTATTCCTTCTTCTGCATGGTATTCTGAGAGATGTAATTACCACAGAGAATAGCTGATGAAAGTCCTTCATTTCAAACAGCAAACATGCCTCAAAAATTGCTGTAAGCGTTCTCTGTTAAGGCAAATCTTGTTTTAGAAACAGTGTGAAGCCTCAGTTTTTAGGATCTGAGAATATTCAGCATCAGTTTCTGGATTCTTTTTACAGGGAAACCCTGTGAGATCTGCAATGTGTGTCAAATTCAGGTCCTATCACAATGCTTGAATTAGAAAAAGCCTCTGATCAGAGGAAATGGATGTCCCATCCCTGGAGGTGTTCAATGCTAACTTGGATGGGCTTGGAGCAAACTGGGATAGTGGAAGGCGTCCCTGCTCACAGCAGGGGGTGGAACTGGATGAGCTGTCAGGTCCCTTCCACCCCAAACCATTCTGTGATTGTGTGAAATATTTGTAAATACATGTACCTAAAGAGGGATCCTACCTGTAAAGAGGAACAGCCAGTCCCCAAACCAGGGAGATGCTTTATGTACAAATATTGCCAGGTTATTTGCTATGATAACTGCCTGCTAATGTAAGAAGCCATTTGGGTATAGAAATATTAATATTAATCAGAGATTAATTAGTTATCTGGGAATACTAAAGCAATTTCTTACTAAACCCAGCAAGAAATGAGTTATGCCTCCAAGGATGGGTAAGAAGGAAGACAAGATCTTTGATTACTAAGAATTGTGTCATTTCACCAAGAGCGTTTGAAGAACACCGAAGACTTTGATGCAGAAAACGCAAGTGCTGAGACTGATCCCAAAGAGCTGTCCTCTGATAAATTGGGACAAAACTGAGAGCAGACACTGAGACAACAATGAAGAAATTAAAAAGCCAAACAGTTTGACCAGAGACTGCAGAAAAATCACAGCCCTCCCACTCGTGGGAGACGGACCCCTCCAGATCCTTGGGGTTCACACAAGCAAACCATGGTGGCTCTGAGCTGGGGAACCACGAGCACAGGGGCTCCTCTGGGTGGGAAACACTTGGCACAGTCAGGTCCCAATTATCCAAGGACAATTTATCCACTGCATGGGATGGATTAATCACACGACATACAAGGACATCGGTGCTGGTATCACAGAGCTGCCTGTGCTGTTCAGGGGCCTTGGACACTCCCAGGGATGGGGCAGCCACAGCTTCTCTGGGAAACCTGTGCCAGGGCCTCTCCACCCTCACGGGGAGGAGTTTCCTCCCAAAATCTAACCTTTGTCCTTAGGAAGACATTCCTCCTTGTCCTGTCACTCCATCCCTTGCCCAAAGTCCCTCTCCAGCTCTCCTGGAGTCCCTTTAGGCACTAGAAGATGCTCTGAGGTCTCCCCAGAGCCTTCTCTTCTCCAAGCTGACCAACTTCAGCTGTCCCAACCTATTTATCAACAGGCTTGTCACAAATGCTTCACTTCAGTAACCAAAATTCCTTGGTATGATAACATTCAGTTAAGATTATTTATCTCTGTTAACATATAAACTATTTAAGTTGTTGCAGAGATCCAGCACCATTTCAGAGGGCACCACCCACCAACTTAACACCTAAAACACTGGTGACCTCTGCAACTGGGCTCCCTGCTGGTTTTAGGAATAGCAGGGAGAAGTTTGGGTCTCCTGAAGGGAGTGCCTGCACCAGCGCAGAGCTAACCGTGAGCAAGCCCCAAGGGGAGGGGCAGGGAAGAGGATGTGGATGCCTCTCCCATCCTCCCCTGGCTGACGAGGACAGACCATTTAGCAAGGCAGGGCAAAACCTCCAGGAAATACATATAATGGGAGTCACTATTAAGCCTTCATCAGCTCTGAGACGGCATTAAGACTTGGCTCGTTTTCCTTTTCATCTTAGTGATTTTGGTGATAAAATGACTTGGCTCTGAACACTTCACAACGCCCTTTTCTGTGCCACACAGGATACTGTCATGTTTGCCCTTGCTGTGCTTCCCATTCACTTGCACAAATTATCTTTCCTTCTTCTTCTAAATTATGTTCAAATAAACAATGAAAATATACAAAGGATCCTATATTCTCTCACTGAATAATTGGATGCTATCTTTGAACACACAGCCAAAGTCTGCCATCCAATAAATCCAAGACAAAGCTTCAATTAGCCCAGATAATGCCCACAAATCCAGCAGTGCTTTGCAAAGATATGTAAATGTCAGCACCTTCATTTTCCAGCGAGAAAAAGGAGCACTGAGAGCAGACGTGGGCAGATCACATCACGTCCAAGAATCCAGATCCCTTTATTCTCAGATTAATTAGTATCTCCTATAACAGTGTTCCTCCACTTACTAACGTTCAACAATGCTGTAACACATCAACAGACAGAAAATATTACCCTAATCCTTTGGAAAGAGCTGTGATTTTCCTGTAAAACAACCGAGTATACGTTCACTCTGTTTATTTGCAAGTCTTGTGAAAAGCTGCTCTTCTAACTCAAATCGCAGAATCATTAAGGATGGGAAAGTCCTCCAAGATCATTGAGTCCAAGTTTTGAATGAACAACACCTTGTCAGCTAAACCACATCACTGAGTGCCACAGCCAGCCATTAAAATATACCCTCAAAGATTTAAAGAAATGGAAAAAATAGGACCTATAAAGATTCTTAAAAATCATGAAAATTTTCTTTTCTTCGGGAAAAACAAATAATCAAGTTTTGGACAACAACCAAAATCATCTCAACGATTATCTTTGGCAATCAAAAGTGAAAACAAAAATCCAAGATTTTATACGTCTTTCTCTAACTTGAAAAATGTAAATATTATTAAGCAACAAAAGCTGCTGCATGTAGAACAAGACACAGAAACAACTGGGATACAACTGAAGAGAGGTCCTGATGATTATTTTCTCTTCTTTGATAGCATCCTCTGTGCACACCAAGACTCAGAGAAAGCTTTTGCCTCCTCAGTAACTTTGCTAAGCTCTGACAGTCCACAATCCAGCTTCATCCTGCTAAAACTACTGCAGAAATCCAGAGAGAATGGTGGGGCCTCAGCCACGCTGCAGCATCCAGCAGGGAGAGAACGGATGCTGCAGCAAGGGGCAGCTGACAGAGTTAACAGGCACCACAAGGAGCTGCTCAACAGAAAAAACAAACTTGGAAAGAAAAGAAAGTGGTTAGTCACTCAGGATTATAATGGCCCATAGTAAACAGTCCAGTTCACAAAACAAACTAAGCAAAATTCCCCATCCTGCAAGATGCTGAGGAATTCTCCAAAAGGAAGTGCAGCCTCTCTGTTTTCACTGCATTCAGTCTGGGGGGGATTTCTGGTGAGAAGCACCAGCTCCCATGAGGGAACACAGAACCTCTGGAGGCATCTGAGGTGAGCACAGCATATGGCTCACAACCCAGGGCACACACAGCAAGGTGCAAATGCACACTCCCTTCACCAGGGGGTTTAGAGGGACTTGCACAAGGAACTTCAGAAAATAAACCCTCCTTCATGGAGTTCTCCAAGCTCATTTCTCAGCAACAAAAACTGACAGTGCCTTATGTTCTGGGTTGCAAAAATGAAAGCTCAGAGCTGCCGGGACTGCATCCTGCCAGGAGTCCCAGTGGGCACCTCAGGTTACACAGGAGAAGCCCCTGGAGGCCTGGGACCTGCATCCGGGGTTTGAGGAACGTGCAATTAAAATCAGCTGCTCCTAAAGTGGCAGAAGGGTGGAGGCTGACAATAATAAACTCATTTGAAAGCAGCGTCTTCTCCCCAGCGCTACCAGTTACCAAATTAGAAACACTTCTGGCAACATTTTGTCTGCTGCTTGTGAGGCAAAAGGGAAGAGACGTGCTAAAATTCAGCTGACAGGTTTTTGTATTTATCCAGGTTCAACCACGGGCAGGTCTGCGGGGTGGGGAACGTCCCTGCCCTGGCTCTGGTCCACAAGAAACAAAAGGCCCAACCAAGCACGGTGCTGCGGGCTCTTCGTTCACCAGAACATCCATTTCTCCATGAAATGTCTCCACTGGACTGTGTGATAAAGACTCTGGCAGCTGCCAACAGGGAATCAGTGCTGACCTTATCTGGACCAGAATTACCTCACCACAATGAGCAAGATGGGTATGAGAGACCACACCTGCACTACCACTTGGAGTCATAGAATTATGGAATATCCTATACTGGAAGGGACCCACAAGGATCCTCCAAGTCCAGCTCCTGCCCCCGCACAGGACAGCCCCAGGCATCCCACCACATGACTGAGTGTTGTCCAAACACTCCATGAGCTCTGACAGGCTGGAGTCCCCCAGTTCCATGCTGTGCACTCAACAGTGCAAGGTGCTGCCACTGCAGACATACCCCAGTGAAACTCAATCCCACATTACTGAAGCATCCAGACGTTTTAGCAGGAATTTCCTATTCACTCCCACACCACACACCCCACTTCAGGCTCTCAAACCAGCATGGCTACACAAAGCTGAACTTTTCCAGGGCAAATGCAGCTTCACAGCAGCAATGCCTTCCCTTTGCATAATGCTGATTATCAAACCAGGATGGGCAGGCCCAGCAGATTCTGACAGATGCCTAAGGGAGAGAAATTAACCCAAAATTCAGACAAGCGAACCTCTGTTGTATTATGCAGCCCCAGGATACAGACTCATGACTTAACTAAAGAGACTTTTCCTCCAGACTATCTCCTACAAACTATCGCTCTGCGTTAATGGTGCTTCTGCAGAGCATTTCTGCTCAGCACTGAATTTAACACAACAAACTGGGAGCTTATCACAGCAGCCATCACATAATGCAGTTTGATAGAAGAGGCTTCGAGCCTGCTCCCAGCCAGCATGACCTTTTCCTGCATTTTTATAGATTGTTGCATGTATTTACTGAAAAACACCACAAAAATAGAGGTAATGAGAGCTACCAGAACTGAACATAGTGTGGGCACCACTGTCATCAACAAATCTGATCCTGCATTCTACAGGTGAAGATCAACAGTGCCAAAGCTTTGAGCATGAACACTTGGACGATGGCAGAATGGAAACACCTTAGAAATGGGGAGAAAAAGTGGAAGAGACAATTTAGAGCAAAAAGAGGTGACACAAGATAAAACAGTGGTCAGAAACACGGCTGGGTGAGAAGCAGCTTGGAGAGGTTCACAGCAGAGATCTCACTTGCTGGAATCAGCAGGGAGTGGAAAAGCAACTCAGACAACTTGTTCCAAGGTGGAACCACACGTGAGACAAGGGAGGCACAGGAGCTCATGGGATGGACACCCAATGGGTCCTCAAAAGCCAGCATGCATTCCTCAGCTATCCACTGCTGCAGGGAAGTGGATTCAATGACCCTGAGTGCTCCAGCCACTCCTACACCACTAATAGCACAGGTCCCTCCCTATTCTAATGCTGGATTATGCAAAAGACCATCCAAAACTGCCAAGTCAGGGCTTTGCATTACAACACCCCAGCCCAGCAGAGCTGCTGTGCTATGGCATTAGCTGGACACGCCATCCTCATTAATCTCCTCCCCTGTGCTTGCTCCCCACCACGCTGGGCAAAACCAGTCTCCTGCTCTGCCTGTGCTCACACAGCTGATGCACTGGAAGTGACAGGAATTCCAGCCCTCCTCAATCCCCAGTGCCTCTGGCACAGCCGGATCTCCTCGGAGATGAAGGCTCTGCCTGCAGCAAAGTCATTCTTCTAAGCCAGAGGTCAACGTGGAGATCCCTTTGGAGGTTACAGCAGCTCCGAGGACACGTTTGTGCTCACCATGAGAAAGGTTTTAACACACTACATTGGACACAAAGCAGAACATCAACTGAGGGAACTCTACAGAACCCTGCTGCAAAGAGAACTCTGGTATACTCACAGCACTTGTACAGACTGTCAAATTCAGGGCACATTTCCAGTCCTGCCTGACCTAGTCATCCCTCTTTGAAGGAAACACGATGCTACAATATCTGTTTTCCAAGTTGACTGCTGCAAAAGAAACTGCTACGACCCCAAAGCAACAACCTAAATCAAACACTTCCAAAAATACAGTTCCGGTCCGAAAAAGTTTGCTGCACTCTCGGAATGTTTACCACAATGAATTTTGAAGATTACTGGCAGGCCATGCAAGGAAATTTGACTTCAGAAAGGGTGATTCTGACAACATAACATCCATTTCAGCCACTCTTAAAAGGGGACGGTAAACTTGCAAGTATGAGGAATAACCACATTCCACTTGCAAAGTTCCATTTAAAGTACCTCAGAAGAGGAGATGAGTCGCTATGGTCCTGCTCTCAGGAGTGACAAGAAAGAGAGGAAGACAGCAACCCTAGTGCATGAGCTTGCAAAGAGCTCTCCGCGGAGAGAACTACACTCACACAGAATTTAATGTCCAGTCTAGGCTGTTCTGGGATGAAAAAACTAATAGCTGGCCAAGGGAGTTCCTTGTCCTGCAAAGATCCTACAGAAACACAAATTCCCAGCCACGCCAACTGATTTGCAAAACAGAGATATCCAAAATTATTCAGAACCACTCAGGTCAACAACGTGTCAGCACTGCAATTGCTTCCCGAGTGTCAATGAAAATAACTGTGCACACCTTCCCCAGCCCTGCACACACAGGCATTACTCACGGTGGTGTGATGGGAGACGCTGCCTCCGATGTTGAGGTTTTTGAGGAGCTGTGGAGAGCCTGCATACTGCCCCGAGATCTGCTTCCTCACCTCTGCAGCGACGGTTCTGGAACGAGACAGGGGCAGCATTAGCTCTGGAAAAGAATCCTGGTGAGGATGATGTATGAAACATGCTTCACAGTGCTGCTGGAATGAAACCAGGGTGCTGGTTGGAATAGGGTGTCATCAGTCCGTGAGAACAGACTCTGCATCCTGAGTTCCCAGGAATCACAAAACTCTCACATATACACGGTCTTAAGAGCAATTAATTATGTTTTCCTTTTGTGCATGTCTGTGGCAATAAAATGCATGTGACCCTGAGCACAAATGAATTTGTTCTCAGTAGGCTCTTTTCAGTTCCTACCAAGGAAAGCCCTTCTGCAGAGCTCTCCTCACCCCTCAGCAGCTCCAAGCCTGGTCACACAGCTGCTCCTGTACTCTTGCATTTTCATCCCTTGCCTGTTTTTGGGTTTTGCTGTCACAGGTAGACATGGGACTGGGAAACAAACGACTGGGTCAAAACAAAGCAGTGTTTCCCTTTCCATGTAGGAAAGGTGAAGGTGGGACTATGCAACAGCAGAGGGGACACTGGCTAGCAGGACACAATGCCTTGTGGTCTCTGCCAGAAGAATTCCCATCACTGGGCAGTTTTCGTACCAGGAAGGAAAAGCACAGAGCAGCCCTTCCATGCCCAGAGGGTGAATTTTACAGTGTGACCCTCCAGGGTTTTCTATTTTCCCCAAAACGCCACCTTGTCACTGGTAAGGCTGAAAATACAACAGGTAGGTAAAACCACCTGAGGGGGAATGAAAGGCAAGGAAGAGCACAACAGAGGGAATTCCAATGGTCAAGGACTGTCTTAAAAAAGAGCCATGGGGCCAGCCAGCCCTCCACAGCCATCCATCCTGTCGCCCAGCAGGAACCTGCAGCTCCTCTAAGCAGCAATAGCTAAGCTTCTGAGTATGGTAGAACTGATTTTGTTCCAAAAGCAAACCACTCCTTGCACAGCAAAGTGCTTTGCTGAAAAACTGCTGACCACCTACCTCCAGGACCCCACCACTGTGAGAGTGCTCCTCCCTAGGAGTCAACAACCAATTTCTTAGTGACAAACCCATTCTCAAGCATCATTCACACATCACAGCACTGCCACCCACTCTGGCTCCCAGAGTGAATTCCCAGCACAAAGAAACTCTAACCAGTCCATAAGACAGATGAAGAGGCTGCAAGGACACAGGTGATTTTTTTCTGCTGTACCAGTGACCTTTGTAGGAGCAGCGTCATGGCTAAGAAATTCCCTCCTGATCTCACGAGGGGGACTGTGCTGTGTATCAGTACATCCCAAGCTGCTAAAATCCTGTCAAGCAGATGGTTAAACCTTCCCTGAGCAAAACATCAACACAAGGGTGGGCTCCTGGCTTTGGGATTGCTGGTGGCCAGGAATGGAGACAGCTGGATGCAACTGCTGCCCATGGAAGAGAAGGGAACTCCAAGAGGGAACCAGCTGGGACAGCCAAGGCTACCATGGAGAGCAGATGTTTCCTCAGGCCAGAGGATGGGCATAAGATCAGCCAGAGGAAGCTTTATTTTGTCTTTTTCAAAAAGTGGACTGCAGAAGATAAAAAACCCGAAGTTTTATGTATTCTGGCTGCAAGAAGCCATTTCCTTCATGTTTGCCTTTATCCACAGGAGATGGTGTTTTCACTTCTGAAGAGTGGCTTCTGAAAACTGACCAAGCAGCTCCTGCTGGGGATGGACAATACCCAGGAAAAACCACGCCCCTGCTCCCACCATATGCACACACACACATACACACACACACACACACGGGAAGGCAAACCACGCGTGCCCCTGGCATTTGTAGGAAAATTTGGACTGTATTAAAATGGCTGCTTGCCATGGAAAGCACCGTGCATGTGTGGCTGATGATTTAAAGTTTGCCCTGGGGTTGCAGACGGGCTCTGCTTTAAAGCAGACTCCTGCTCGGTGTGTTTGGTGTCATCCCCGATGGTGCACGGAGAGCCCTGGCAAGGAAAATCAGAGCCCACATCTCACCGGGCAGCACAACACCGGAAAAACTACAAATCCTTCCCCACTTCCAAGAGACATTGTTTCCAGATGGAAAGTACAGCCAGAGGAGGCAACATGTCTTCAGCTGTGCAGCCACAGCTGTGCTGCTCAGTGCTTGCTCCTTGTGGAGCCCAGACAGGCTCTAGGACACTCCAGAGGGTTCTCCATCCTTCCTCCTCCTGCACGTTGGGCTCAGCTGGGAGCTGGGCTGTGTTTGGAGCACAGCCTGTCAATGCACTCCAACTGGAAGCAGAAACAAGCCCAGCTGCAATTCCCATCACTCAGGGGCACTGGGTTTGCACGGCTGTGACTGCACTGCCCGACACCATCACGGCTGAGAAGGGCATTTGGTGCAACGGGGGAAGAAATGTGGCACAGCAAAAGGCTGGCACCGATTGTGCTGCTGCCTCATTAACAACCTCACTGGGTATTAAAAACCACCCTGAAGCACGACCACAGAGAGTCAGAACTGAACCTCCTGTGGGCTTCACCAAGACACCATCATTACTCTCAGGTCTTAAGCACTTCTGCCTCTCCAGCTTCCACAAATACCAATCAAACCTCGCCCCAGGTGGGGTAAAGGGATACTGCCTAAACCTCGAAATTCCAGAGTGGAGTCTGCAGGACTAACTTAATCCAATCCACAGCTCACATTGGCTCCTTTCAGTATCACTGCATTCACACAGGTACTAGACACCCTTTCCCTACTGGAAAGCATCACGTCTGACATTTAGAAACCATCTTCTAATGTAATCTGATCACCAAATGTATTTAGGGGTAATCCATACCCATCTAGAGTTGTGCCAACATTACCAGGTTCAGCAGCTCTCCTCCCACTCCTTCCCAACTGACAGGTATCCCCTCCCAGCCTTCCTTCTGAGCAAGGACAGAGCTCTGGGCTCCCTGCATCACCCTCATGGCTCTCCTGTGTTTGTTCCAGAGGGCAAGGACACCTTTCAGCAGATGTGTTTCATCCAGGTCACTCACTCCAAATAAGGAGCAGAATCTTTGCACAACCAAATGAGTATTTTCCTACTGAGAAAACCCTTCATCTGACTACTTTTGGGGCTATTTCCTCACTGCTTCATCACAGAGTTCCCAGTTTCCCTAAAACTAATAGCATCTGGTTGAGTGGAAGGTGGTTTGAACGAGATGGGCTTCAAGGTCCCTCCAACCCAAACCATTCTGTGAACACACCAGGCCTTCTCCTCTTCCTCCTCCACTTCCAAAGGCTCTTTGTCCATGACAAACTATTCATGACTAGTAGTCCATGTTATAGTATAACCCTGAACACTATTTCTACCCAGAAGCAACGCTTCCTAAACCAACTTAGATATTATACCAAACCCAAGCAGAAAAGAGAAATAAATTTCAAAATACTCTCCAAATGTCAAAAAAAAAAATCAATTTGGTAGAGCAGAAGAGCCATTAAAGCTTTGCTAATTAAAAGGACAAATAAAAACCTGCCTCTTTAATAACCATCTAATATTCAACATGTAAGCTGGGATCTTCAGACAAACATTCCAGTTAATTACAGCCCACAGCCTCTTGAATGTCTATGTTTAAAGTACGTCTTCCCCAGTCACTTCCTTTCTGACCTTCTTTGCTGGTTAATTATTGTGTGCACATGAGGTTCACACTGAAAAAAAAAAAAAAGCAGAAACACAAAGAAGAGGAAAAAAATTCCCCCTGGAACTGGCTTCCAAAGCAAAACAAATCTGGTCATTCTCAATGTACTCTGAGCTGCAAATAACAAAATGAAACCATTTGTTTGCACTCCTGTGGTTCTTTACTACACACAGAAATCATTTCTGTTTTTACGCAGCCTGCCTGGTCAGAACCAAAAATTGTTCCTTTTTTTTTTTTTTTTTTTTTAAATTTTTTTTTTTTTTAAGAGAGGATCGGGAAAATTNCACAGAAATCATTTCTGTTTTTACGCAGCCTGCCTGGTCAGAACCAAAAATTGTTCCTTTTTTTTTTTTTTTTTTTTTAAATTTTTTTTTAGCTTAAGGAGAGTACTGGAAATATCAGTTCTTCTTTTTGCCTTCCCAAAAAAAGGTTCCCCAAGACTTGCCTGGTTATGCCAAGCAAGGGCAGGATCTCTTCCTTTTCACAGCAAAGGTGGGTCAGGACACAGCCTGGACACAAATCCACTGAAGGATTTGAGGAAACCTCTCCTTTCTACAGCCCTCCGCACTTGGAAAGAGCA
Source organism: Grallaria varia (assembly GCA_013396735.1). Classification (NCBI taxonomy): domain Eukaryota; kingdom Metazoa; phylum Chordata; class Aves; order Passeriformes; family Formicariidae; genus Grallaria; species Grallaria varia. Next base: position 680,681 of record VWZG01009358.1, on the reverse strand, counting down.
ATGCCAATTGTTCTTCCCCATCCTGCTAATTACAAAACTGTTACTCCTGCCTGTTCTTCATCTTGTGCATCACGTGCAGTGACTGCACTCAGGGAGCCTTTGCCTCTTGAGAAGGACAGCCTGGCACAGCGAGGCATCTGTGCCACCAAAGCTGCCTGTCGTCCCTCAGAGCTGAGCAAACTGTATTTACACATAGTTTAAAGTGAAAGCATCACCCTCTGTTCAGCCAGCTCACTGTGTACAACTGCACGTGGCTGGAGGCATCTTCCTACTGTACTCACTGTGCTTGGATCTGAATTCCCAAAGTCCAGTAGCCCTGGCTGGCTGTGTCTGTGGTGCCACTGCACTGTCCCTCTGTCCCTACATGCTCCACCCGGGCTCTCCTGCCGCCATCCAGGTGTGAGTCACCAGGTGAGCACCGTGGTGGAGAGGGAACCTGTTTGAGGCAGAGCTCTGCCCTGGATTCAGCCTTCCTCCTAAACCCGAGGTCCTGTTTCCTTCTGAGTGAACTCCTTCCCCTCGGAGTGAAACGGGTTGGATTTCCAGCTGAGGAAATACCCAGCCTGATCCCGACTGCTGTGGGGTACGTGTGGGTTCTTAAATTAACACATATGAGCAATAAGATGTTCCCTTTTTCCTCACCATTGATTAAAGGAGAAAACACCACACAACACTGCCTGTGGTGCTCTTCTGAAAATATTTGATTACTGAGGCTGAAACGTCACCCCTGGGCAGCAGTGAAGGCAATGAGCTCCTGAGACACTGAACTGGGAAAATCACAACAGGACTGGGTTCTGCAGGAGATCAGTCACATCTTGCACTAAAAAAACCCAGCCAAAGAAGGAGGCTTTGTACAGAGAAGCAGCTCTGCAGCAGAGCCCAGGGGATGGTATGTTGTCCCTGCCTCCTCCCTTGCTTTAAGCAGTCAGGGATTTTCTTGGGCTTCCCACAAGAGACATCCACAGTGGCTGAACAGGCAGAGCCAATGTGACTTTGGGAGAGAATGAGAGAGGGCTGCTCTGAAATTCCTGCTAAAAAAATCTTCTCACTTACCCATGACAGTGTTTTGACAACGCAAATGGCATCTGGTTGTGGGAAGAGAATAAACTGTGATGAATATCCTGCTGCGACCACAACGCTTCTGTCTTGATTCTGTGATCCTGGAAACTGGTGACAGCTCTGCCATGGGTTTCAGTGGGGGCAGGTTTTACACCATCCCTGTTCACCCTGGGGCTGGGCAGCTACCCTGACACATCATTCAGGCAATGTAAAAGGGCTCTAAATGAACAGAAACGTAAATTTATCCTTTCCAAATCCCCTTTTACAGCACCCCATCAGTGTAAAGGGAGGTGCAGCAGAAATAAGCTGCTCGTTCTGAACGCAGTGAACACAAGTGTTTCCCCCTCAATTCAAATCCATAGAGACAAGGAGCTGTGTCTGCTCCAGAAATCTGTGCATTTACAATGTAAAAGCACTGGGTGATGGGGAATTTCCAAATCTGTCAGTCAGGGCTCTGCTGAAGAGCCCCTAAGTCCCAGACAACATCACCTCAAGGCACTGTGGAGTTCCTGTTCACACAGGAGCACCTCGGAAGGGGCTGGAACCACAAGGTGAAAATAGTTTTCTCCAGACTCCTTCAAGAGCTGGGGACAGGAAAACTGAAAATTCTCAGCAAGAAAATGCAGGGCAGTGGTAAAAATCACATTGTGTGAGGCTGAAACACACAGTGAAGCACCAGGTAGGGCAGATAGGTTGCTCAAATCAGAAGGGTCCTCTTTAACTGTGGAATCAGTAAAGGAAAAGCAAAACTCTTTCCAAGTCAAGACACTTCCAAAGTGGCAATGGTCTGGCCAAAGAAGCAGTGCTAGATTCCCTGGATAACCAGACACCAGGATGGTCTAAAAGCAACAACAAGGCACTGAGTCAGGGGCTCACATGAAAGGCTACTTGGGTTTGCCTGAACTGTTTTTGTTGCATGAGGTTTAAGCGGTGATTTTTTCTTTCTCTGTATGTAAACTCTACAAAAACCCACACACCTTTTCCTCTGCCTGCCCCTGGAAAGACTGGAGTGCTGGGATATGACATGCTTAAATTCCTGGGACCTTCAGGAACATAAAACTGACCTTTTCAGTGGTGGGGTTTCCACATCCCATTTCTCTGCCAAATGGCCCCATACCCAGGAAATGCACTGGGATAATGCAGCTGAGAATGTGAACTGGACACACGTGATGGGGCGAGCGTTTGGTTTTGGGGACAGTGCAGAACAACCCCAGAGGGACCAGACACGGCACTGAACACTCAGCCCTGCTGAGAACAGCCTTAAACTGCCAGAGGGCAGGGTTAGATGGGATATTTGGAAGGAATCCTACCCTGTGAGGCTGGGCAGGCCCTGGCACAGGTTGCCTACAGAAGCTGTGGCTGCCCCTCGATCCCTGGAAGTGTCCAGGGCCAGGCTGGACGGGGCTTGGAACAACCGGATCCAGTGGAAGGTGTCCCTGCCCATGGCAGGGGGTGGATCAAGATGACCCTCAAGGTCCCTCCCAACCCATCCAGTCTGTGATTCTGTAAACAGGCCCCTCAAGAATAACACACTGATTGTTTGGTTTTCATTGAGACTTCTGATGGAGCGAACTTCACCTCTGCCAGTGCGGATCCTGCCTGCCACTGACCCTCCTCAAGGCCCCAAACACCACAGCAGCTGCACAAAGGCACTGAACAGAAGTACATCTGTCCTTACACTGAGATGGAAACAACAGTATGTGCCACCACCGAAGTATTATGATACTGCAGAAGGACACAATCTAACACAGTTTAATAAAAAATTTCTTACCAATATATTTCCAATTCAAAATTTCAGGCAAAAACTCAGGTATTATTAACCCACTATAGCAAGTTTAACTCAGGTGTTTCTTCTGATGGAGCCAAGAAGAATCAGCAAGTACAAGCAATGCCCACAGGTCAGGCTGAAAACCTGCCCTGCTTTAAGGCCCCCCAACAAAAAACTCAGTAGAATCAAATCATGAAGATACCTTGTAACAGACAGTAGCAAAAAGGTATTTTGAAACTGTTGTGGCAATCACTGACGGCCTCTCCCCAATATTTGAAGCTCCAGATGCACGGACCAGGCATGGCACAGCACTGGCATTCCAAACATACCCTTGAGGTGCACTGGCTGAAGAAAGCTGGCAAATCAGAGCTGTGGGACCACATCTGTGGTGTTTCCAAGAAACAGGACAGCCCATCTTGTGTTTCTTTTTCTGTCTCTGCTGTAACCACCCATTTAGAAACCCACAGCTGTTTGATAGGTGGGACTAAAGGGATTTACTTTCATGGATCTGAATTACATCCCATTTGAAGAACAGGCTACCAAGAGCAGCATGGCTATTTCCTGTGAATAAGACAAATACCGTGTAAGCCAAACCGGAGGGCAGAGTGTGAAAATGGGATGGATCTATTCTTCTTTAAACAATGGAACTTCCATTCCAGCTTCCAGCAGCCACCAACACAGCTCGTGGCACTGCCATACCTTTCTTATCCTCTGAAATAGCAACATTCACAGCAGTTACTGTCTGTGACAGCCTGAGAAGGGCAACAGCCCAGTTTGGGCACCTCTGGGCTCAACATCTCAAGTTTTTGCCTTCACAAGCACTGCACGTGCAGCCCATGAACCAGGAGCTCCAGGTTTCTCAGAACACGACACTACAGTATGGGAAATCCCAGAGACAAATACAACCAGCTTACAAATAAGTGTAAAAGAAAGAGTTGGAGATGCAACAGCCTCGTTGCAGACCACCTGCGTCCTTCTGCCTTGTTGCAAGGGCCACCTCTGCAGACGCACCCTCTTGGATGAGCCCAAGAGGGGCAGAGAGGTGGCACATCTGTGCCACGGCCCCACGAACTCGCCACACCGGGCAGGAACACTGTGAGCACCACAGTGGTCACCCCAGGGCCACTTTATTTAACTTCCTGCCAGGGCTGCACAGCTCTGACCTCTCACTGCAGTACTTGTCTCTTATGTGACTATTTCTATGGCTACAATCAAAAAGCAGGAAAAACGGTCTGGCAGCAAATCCATCTCTCCCCATTCCTTGATCTGTCACATTAACCCCTGGCTGGTACATAACAAAACCTCCAGAGAATGAGGAGAGAGGAACAGTGTTTTCAGCCCTATCTACAGAGAGCAAGAGGCATGGGACTGATGTTACCGCTCTACCTCCTATCCAACCTTTTCCTCTGACCTATTTCTTTGTCCATGACCCTCATCCATCGCAGCTCCTGTAACTGCAACTATTTGTACCTACAGCTTCTCACTCAATGGCATGAAAATGATACTCCTTCCACTCCCTTCCACAGCCCCCTGAACGGCACAGACTGAACTGATGGTTCTCACTTTCACACCACTGCCAGTCCAAGGCAGGACAAGGGCCACGGTCATACCTGCAAACACAAAAGCCGCGCTCCCACCTGGAGCCTGAATTGGAACACGGACCGGCAGAAACCTGCCATTAGCCGGCAATTTTCTGTACGTTTTCCCCTTGGAAAACAGCAGAACTCGGAAAGCGCCGGGGTACCACAGCCCCGCTGTCCCAGAGGAGCTCGGGGGCCGGGGCAGGCCCCTCTGGGCGCTGCGGGGCCGGGGGGCGCGGGGCCGGCCGCAGGTGCGGGGCCGGGGGATGCGGGGCTGGGCGGCGGGGCCGGCCGCAGGTGCGGGGCCGGGGG
>VWZG01009358.1:629692-668090 GCA_013396735.1 Grallaria varia | reverse complement strand
GGGCTTGCCGGGAGTTGTAGTCCGCTGGGCGTCGGGAGGCCGCGGCGGGCCCGGGCGGCGCCGTGAGGGGGTGAGGGCTCCGTGAGGGGGCTCAGGGCGCCGTGAGGGGGCCAGGGCGCCGTGAGGGGGTCAGGGCGCGAGGGCGCCGTGAGGGGGCCAGGGCTCCATGAGGGGTGAGGGCGCGAGGGCGCCGTGAGGGGCTGAGGGCGCCGTGAGGGGGCCAGGGCTCCATGAGGGGTGAGGGGGCGAGGGCGCGAGGGCGCCGTGAGGGGCTGAGGGCGCCGTGAGGGGGCCAGGGCTCCGTGAGGGGGCTGAAGGGGCCGTGAGGGGTGAGGGCGCCGTGAGGGGGCTGAGAGCGGGCGGGACCTCCGCGGGCACCGTGTGAGGGTGTGCTCTGGGGCCGCGGGGGCTCTTGGCTGTGGCTCCGTCTGCGCTGCCGGGTTAAAGTGAATACGTGTGTGTGAGGGGGAAATAATCAGGGTGTTCGTGGGTTTTTGTGACTGTGCCCGTGTGTGTCGCAGCGCCTCGGAAATGAGCTCCGGCAGCGACTCGCCGTCCGTGTGCCCTGAGGGTCCCCCCGCCCGCCGCCGGCCCGGCCTCTTCCCAGGTACGAGCCCACAGGGCGGGACGGGGATTTAATTCCTGATTAGCAGCGATGATTCGCTCCGTAATTAAGCTTCATTCATTTCGGCCGGACTCCCGCCGCGGTTGCGTTGCTTTGGTTAATGAATACAGATGCGGATTTGGGGTGTTTTCCCCCCGCGGTGGGGAAGGGGAAGGGGCTCTGACGGGTCCGGAATTGGGGTTTCCCTCAGAGGCGGGTCCTGCTGCTCCAGGAGGGGACATCGCCCTGGGAATGTGTGCCCGGGTAACTTCTTACACACCAGCAGAAAGCCACCGGCTCTAGATTTAATAATAATTTTGTGCCTGTTGGTCTTGGGTCTGTATTCCCTGGGACTTCCTCCTGATGCTGTTCCAGGAATTTCAGTGGAACTCCTGCCAACCCTTCTCACATCGATGGGATTTTCCCAGTGCAATAAACATGCCTGGTTTGTCTTGCCATTCTTCTTGGAAGCACTTTTTGCCTCTTTAATATTTCAGGGAAGAAATATCACTGGGGGAAAGATAAATGTGCTGCGTTGACCATTGTCTTTTAGAGAAAAATGCACTTTTTCTCATTTAAATAATTTTGCCTTCAGGCCCTTTCGGAGCTGTAGAGTTTGTTTCATTTGTAATTTTAGCCAGAGGAAGCTTTTATAGGAATTGGCTCTTAAGGCAAGCAGTGGCCTCTGCATAAATGAGTGTTGGTGGGTCACGTGGGGGACACCCAGGACCAAAGTTCATCTTACCAGCTTTGCCATCTAGACCTGAGGATACAGTCAGTTTTTCTGGTTTTTTTCCTAAAGAAAAAAGAAGGGAAAATAGGCAGAAAGTTAAAACCCAACTTGAAATTGTCTTTTTCTTCCCTCCCCTACACAATCCCAGCTTAACTCAAGGCCAATCATAGCAGGGTTCTTATTTTCACTGGCAAAAAAAAAGTCAGGCTTTCCTCATGTTTGTGGTCTGGCATTGCTTCTTGTTCTGTCCAAAAGCAGATTTTTATGAAATAATATGGTGAAATAATATGATGGAATAACGGGCAAACGTGTTAGGGAGGGCTTGTGCAGCACGCCAAAAGAGTGGATCTGTGTGATACCCTCAGGTTCTGATGAGACTGTCACCCTGACGTTGTCACCTCTCTTCAGTTACCATCAGTGATTAGGTTTTACTTAAACTCTGCTCCCAATGGAGAGTAGCAACACGGTCTAGTCTTTGTCCTGCTTTTGATCCCAGTTCCATGGGGAATAAGGTAAAGGTTAAAAAAAAGGTAAATACAGTTCTAGAGTCTCCTTTTAAGGTAAGGAGGTTATCTCCTGGCCCAAGTTTATTAATTAAACGAGGTAATTCACTTTTGCTCACATCACTGTGTAGTGTTATCAGAACTTCCTGTTGAAGCAGGAGCTCTTAATTTTCCTGTTCTCTGTGGAAGTGTTTGGGCTCCCAAATATCATCAGGAAAACTTTCTGCATCTAGTAATTTAAAATGAACCCCCGAGGGAATTCACGTAGTGAAGGAAGCTGTTAATTTATAGCAAATTTCCTCTTACAAAAAAGGGCGGATTTCACCTTAAAAGAAACCTGAACTGGCAATAATACAGGAAGAACATATACTGCCTTTATTCCTGTTTCTAAGAAATGTGGAAAAATGGGACCAACTTCCTCTGTATTCCACCTGCCCCATTTGTAACACAAAAAGTGCTTATTGTACTGTATTCAGCAGGAAAGAACAGCATCTCTTCTATTTAGTGAGATGCATTTTCATCTCACTGCTGATGAAAATGAGTGTGCTCGTGTGCCAGCACAGGTTATGTGCTCTAGATCACTTTGCTGTGCAAGGGAGAGCTGTTGGAGAACATTATATTTTATTTAGCTTTGTGTAGTGCTTTTATTGGTGTATATTTGGAATTAAATTATTTTATTACTTATTCATGGAATGTGGGATTGCTTCTTAGTGTCTGGTAGTGGAGGATTCTGCGAGTTTATTGCTGTTCCTGGCCATGTTGAGCTTAAGTGCCTGAGTGGGGGATGCTGTGCCCACGGATGTGTTTGTATTTTTGTTTTTCCAGCAGCAGAACTGCAAGCCTTACAAGACAGCGATGGCTTTTTCACTAGGATTTGAATATGGAGGCCACGGGGACAGATGAAGTAGAAAAGATAAAATCAAAGTTTATGTCTGCATGGCACAACATGAAATACAGTAAGTGCAGCAGTGTCTGGTAAGATCCTGCCTCCATTGAAAGGAATGGAATGTTTCCTGTTGACATGATTGGGCTCACGATTGGGGAATGTAACTAATTAATAATAAAAATGCAATATGGCCCTTGAAACAATTTTTTCTCTGATATTATAAACAACCTGACTACAAAACTTCTTTAGCTTTTCATTTTTCAAATAAATTTGCATAATTTCTTTTTAAATTACTTCCTTTGAAAACACTACATGCATTATGTAAATGATGCTTGATTTGCATGGGCTTTTAAAGCAGGATAATATGAAATCATCTGCACAAAGTTTTTTTTTATTTTTAAGTGTACTTTAGTGGAAAAAGTAGGATGGTCTGTGAGATACAAACTCCGCGGAAGAATCTGCTTCACAGCCTTGAGTCCTTTTCCACAGCTGAATATCAATAATTTATTTATGAGCAACCAGGATTTCAAGTATGCCCTTCGCTACTCTGTCCGTGATTTTTGTGCTTTCCCTTTAGGGCTGAGGTTGCTCTGATTTACCGCCAGGTTTCTGATGAATTTTGTTAATTGTCATAACTGAGCCTTGGAGATATCTGGCAAGATGAAAAGACACTTTGTTTTTTATTTTCTTGAAGGCTACCACATGGTTGAAGGGCAATAGTAGCCATTGCACCCTAGATGTGATTTTTTTATGAGACTAAAACCCAGTTTCAATACTGTGGGTTTTTTTTTTAATTCCCCTTTCAGGGCATAACTTTGGCTTAATGAGATGCTGTCAGCAATTCCTTTTTGGAGTGCTCCAGTCACAAATTTGTATTTGTTTTGCATCCATTTTAGGTTGGGTGTTGAAAACAAAAACTTACTTCGGTAGAAACTCTCCAGTCTTTCTGCTGGGAAAATGTTACCACTTCAAAACTGAGGGTGAGTACAGAGCACTTCACTCATTCCATCCTTACTCAGCAGGAGCTCTGGGGATGAATTTTTAATCTTCTAGAAAGACTCATCAACAATTACCAAATTAAAAATGTGAATATGACAGGCTTAGGAAATACTCATTTAAATGTCCACCACTAATGCCACCCATCCTGCTTTGTTCAGATTCTGCACTGCAGCCTTGTTTTTTCTGTAAATATTAGTGCTGTGATTTGTATTTTACTTCATTTACCGTCAATTTCAGAGTTTCTTTCTAAAAACTCCTGATTGAAATGGGAGCAACACCTGTACTAGGAATCACTACACCAGCACCTTCCTTATCATTGCAGTTTTCTAAGCCTCTCTCTCTCTCTATTTGACCATTTACAGTTGGGTGAATTAAGCAGTTACTTGCAGGTCAGTGGTTCCATTGGCACAGTGATGTCTGCATTACTCTTTTTTCCTTTTTTTTTTTCCTTTATAATCTGGCACATTTTTATTGCATTTGATTTGAAATTTTCCTTTGTTGTATTTGAAGCAGTTGTTACTTCCTGTAAATTTGCCACGTTTCTCTGAGTGTATAGTTGCATGTTTGTTACTTGCTTTTTAATGGAAGCGCCACACTAAGTCATAACTTAAGTTGTGCTTTGCCTTCCAGAATCTGGTGAGCTCTCTACAGATGGGTCCAATTTCAATAAAATCAACACAGAGATTTCAGGAAATGTTGAGGAGTTCCGTAAAGATTTTATCTCCAGAATCTGGCTGTCGTACAGAGAGGAATTCCCTGCCATCAAGGGGTCTGCATTAACCACGGACTGTGGCTGGGGCTGCACGCTGAGGACTGGGCAGATGCTGCTGGCTCAGGGCCTTGTGCTGCATTTTCTTGGGAGAGGTAAGTGATGAGGGAAGGTCTCTGTGTGTGCCATCACCTCAGGTGTTCTGGAGAGAGCACGGGGGCCCTTGTATGTCCCAGAGCTGAAGTGCAAGCTGGTTGTGCTTCTGGACTCCTCATTCCTATTGAAATTGTTCTATTGCATCAGTCGCTGAGCTGTCCTACCCTTCCATTCTGAAAGAGGGAGAACCAAAGGAAGCATCTGTGGTATTTGCAGTATCCAGCTGTGAAGTAAAATATCAAAACATTTGTGATCCTCTCCCTGGGTCTTCGTCTTATCCATGCACATGTCCAGTTCCCTTGAAACTCAGTCATTTCTTGAACTCCAGATGTGGAAATGAGCTGCAGAGCCCATAGCTGTGGGCTATGGCACAAGTGAACAGTTTCTTTTATCATCTTTTATCAGTTTTAAAGCTGTACGTTATTGAATTTCTTCTAGTATTAATATATGGAGTTCCTAGAAGGATTCTAATCTAACTGCAATACATCATTCCCTGTGTGGAAATTGTCACTATGTCACTTCCTCCCTTCCCATTGTACTTGGAGAGGAACTTCCCTTTTTTCCTGACCATTGTCTATCTCCAAACACTCCCTCAGTCACAGCCAGCTGAAGCAGCTTCAGGAGCTGAGGGGCCCTTGTTGCTGTCACAGACTGAGTGTGCTTGTCCTCCGGTTCTTCCAGGCTGAGCCATGTCCTGCAGAGAGGTGTTTTAGGTTCTTAGTTTCTTTCCATCCCCTTCCCAGTCCCTTCCATAATCTCCCACGTTGTCCCTTGCAAACCATCAGCCATGTCCTCTGTCCCCACTGGTTGTTGTCACAATGATGGTTGGATCTGCAGCAGAAGGTGGTTCTGAAAGCCTGTTTTGATAATCCTTTGCAAATGTGATGTAAATTTACTGTGCAAATGTGATGTAAGCCGTGAACATGGTCCCAACCCAGCTGCACACAAAGTCCCCATTCTCGGCAGCGTTGGGACAGAGCTGTTGGCTTGGCTTGTTGAACGTTCCTTTGGCTGGAGATATTTAAATCAAAAAACATTCACTATCCTTTTCAACTGGCTGCAGATATCAAAATGTATGTAAATACTTCTGCTGAGAACACAAATCCCTTAACTATCACTTCTGTTATACATACTATGAAAAAAATACAGAATCTGATCAGAAGACTCTCTGTGAGCAGGAGTGTGTAATGGCTTGTTCTGAAGTAACCCCAAACAAAAAAGCCCCAGGTTTCTATCTTTAAAATCCACGGTTCCAAAGAATTCCTTGCACTGTCCCCCATGCATCCTAATTTGGAAAGTGATGGGGTGATTCCATCGTGTAAGTGGTTCTGTGGCAATCCAGTGCACAGGAAAATGGAGTATGGGTGGTCTTTCTGGACTACTTTGCTCCTCACCTGGTCTTCTGACAGCTGGTGAATTATCTTTTGAAAAGCATTTTATGAGATCTGGGCTGCTCTGGAAACAGATTTAAGTGTTTACACGAAGTTTTTCCTGGCTGTTTACCCTTTTCCCAGAGATATTTTCATTCTGGTTTAATGGTGCTGTTTCTCTTGCAAAACAAAACTTTCCTGCAGTTTCTAGCTGAGATACTCACACTTCCACTGCCATGTGGAATGTTCCAGATATTGCTGAATGATGTTGTAAAAGAGGTTTTATTTTAAATATTAAGGTATTAGTAAGTTTTACTTTGAAATACCTGTGCTTAAGACACTGACTGAAAGGTGAAGTTGACAGTACAGGAACATCCCGTGAGGATGTTACACTGAACTGCATGTGCCTGGGTATGTGTTACAAATAGTTGTTTGAACTTGTGGGAGAGAAATCCAGACATCCCTGGATCTGCTGGACCCCATTCTGCTGTAGGAGGAATGCTGTGTAGGGTGCATCCTTAGGAAAACCGTCAGCTAGAAATGCAGGCTCTAGATACTGTGCTGAATAACATTTAATCAAGTTTGTCTTGTAATCTAAAATCACAAATTTAGGGAACAAAGAAATCTTGCCTATTTTTCTGCTGATCTGCTTTGACATTTTGCCAGGAAGAAGTGTTTGTTTTTACATCAATAATTCCTCAGCTATGTCTGGATTTGTTGTGTTTGTGTTTTTTTTTAACAACTGACAAACCAGAAGAATTAAAACCAGCTTTTGAACCTTCTTGTTTGACATGGATAAAAGGTTTTTGGGTAGTACTGAATAGCTAATGTTCTTAGGATGTAAGAGATTTCTAACCTGTGCCTTGTAATCAGGTATCTCTTCTTTATTCAGCTGACTGGGATGGTGGAGTGTCAGATAACAAAAAATCCTAACAACAACTGGGTTATTTTATTTCACCTGCCATTCAGCAGAAAATAGAAGGAAACTGGAATTACTGGAACTTTGTTTACATTTCAACAGTGCCATTTGCAGCTCTGCACGTAAAATACATATTGGCTTAAGGAGCAGGGGGGACAGAAGGAAGTTATTTGCTTAATGCAACAAGAAGTGAATGCCCAGCCTGATTGTGCATTCCTTGCTGCAGCCTGGGTGTGGCCGGAGGCGCTGGACATGGACTCGGACTCGGAGTCCTGGACGTCGCACACGGTGAGGAAGCTCACAGCGTCCTTCGAGGCGTCGCTCACGGCAGAGAGGGACCCCCAGGTGCTGCCCCAGCCCCAGCCCCAGCGGGGCACGAGGAGGAGCCGGGACCTCACCGAGAGGAGGAACGAAGCCTATCACAGGAAAATCGTCTCCTGGTTTGGTGACTCCCCGCCGGCAGCTTTTGGCCTGCACCAGTTGATAGAATACGGGAAGAAGTCCGGGAAAACGGCAGGGGATTGGTACGGCCCGGCCGTCGTTGCTCACATTTTGAGGTAAAAACACCTTTTTTCTTTCTTTCCTGTCTTTGTTACATCACAGAGAAGCGTTTCGGGGTGTCCTGAGATTACTTCAGCCTAACTGAGCATCCACCTGTTCATTACTGGATTGATAAAACGCCCATATTAGGAGCAAATCCAGGGATTTTCCAGAGGCCAGAAGGAAAACAGCATTTAGTCCCCGCACCTAGTGCTGAGCTTTTTTCAGTCTGATTTCAGGAAAAAAGACAGCATTCCTGTTTTCTTGTACTTGGGGCAGTGGAATCCCAAGGATCTCGCCCAAACCTTTGAGGTAGAGCTACATTTAATGAAATGTTCTAAAAACTAACCACTCTTTCAACCTTGGAACATGCATAACATTAGAGATTTTTTTTTTTTATACTGTAACCTGGGGGCTGTAATGTACTGATAGTGTAATGAAATGTCAGAGCTAAAATTGATGTTTTCAGCATTTCTTTGCACACATCAAATTCTTGTGAAACTGTAAATGTATGGGACTATTAATATTATAATTATATCACAGTAAAAGTAAAGGGTCTGTGACATTCAGTGTGGTTAAAAAAAAAGTCGAAAGTCAAATTTCTCTGTACTGAGTGCCTTGAGATACCATTTCTCTGAATATTTTGGGGGTTTTTTTTATAGTCTTATATGCCTGTTTTCTTAGTGGATTCCAGTTTACTATAAACTGAATCACTAAAAATTCATCTAAGCAGCAGAAGCCAACGTTCATAGATTTATATGTCCATATTTATATGTTTTTTATATATATATGAGTAGAAGAATTTGATATTTAGTGTATAAGCATACTGGTCTGAAGTGCAGCTGTACTGAAATGATGAGGGGTATTTGTGTCATACATGCAGATTCATACAGGGATGTAGGAGCTCAGCATTATTAATGTGTTTTATTCTACCTTTTTCTGGTGATGGAAGCTGTCAGAATTCTTTTTGCTTGCTTTAATAAATTACCTATTGAATTGTCTATTTTTTTGCCAATGGGAGCAGGGAGGGATTTGATGCAGAATTACACTCACCACAACCCCAGTGGTGATTTCCAGCCCTGCAGAGCTTTCCTTTCCTGGATTTTCCCTCTTCCAGCAGCACTAACAATCTACAGCTCCCTCATAACTTGGGAACGACTGTATTAAGAGATTCCTCAAAATACAGTGTGAAATAAAGGGACAGTGGCCATTTAATGCAAGGGTGTGTTGAAGTCAAAGGCTACTCTTCTATTTTGAACAGTTTCATTTCTTTACAGACATTATCCTTGACTGATGACCACAGTTCTGACTATCAACATATATTTTCTTTTAGCTTTTAGGCCCATTACTCTTCCTTTGAGGAGAGCCTAATATTGCAATTATATTTTTTAAAGTTTTGGTGAAACCCTACAGTTTTTTATGTCTAGTTTTTATTTCCATAGACACCAGGTGCTAAATTGTGTCTGGTTATATGAACTGAGGTCAAATAAAGAGGTCTATTGAGTTGAAAATAATATTTTTGTCAGCAAACTTAGCCTTTGTCACCTCAGTGTACCTGATAGAAAATTGTTATAAACAGAAAGAAATGAGGTAGTGAATATGACTTTCCTTCAGAGCTAATGTGGAATTTGAGGCACTTTTTTTGTGGTTTTCGTTGTTTCTTCTGAAAAGCCAGACACTGTGATCTTTGCTTGGGAAAAACATGTTGCCATATACACTGGAACTTGGTATTGAGTGTTTAAAAACATATAAAAATCCCCACCCCTTTACCCGTATTTATCTGGAAGGGAAGGTGTCTTGAATTATACAAAACAACCCTCCCCCCCAAAAAAAACCCCTAAACCAAACAAAAAAACCCTTTAACAGACAATTAAAACTAACCTGTTTCTAAAAAAACCAAATAACTTATGTTTTTTACTCTTAATTTTTCTTTTTTTAAATGAGAGATGAGTTAAATAGTTTTGTGTTTGTACTTAGAAAAGCCGTTGAAGAAGCAAGAGACCCTGAGCTACAAGGAGTAACAGTCTACGTTGCTCAGGATTGTACAGGTAAATGTGATTTTGTTGATTTTTGCAAACATTTTAGATGCTTTTTGTGCCTTCCAGTAAGCACTTAACAATAGAGCTTTAAAGGAAAAAAAAACCCCTATATAAAATGGATCCACAAAACTGAGGTTATTTAGACAAAGGAGTTCTTGGTAATGGGGATTCTCTTTGTGTGCTCCTGGTTTGGTGTCTTACAGTCTCAAGCCCAGGCACAACGTGTTCCCTCAGGAGTCAAGGTCGGCTGCCAGAGGTTCAGAACTGAGCTGGGGTAGGGCCGGTGGGACCCCCAGCCCTGGGGCTCCACCAAACGGGGTAAAAACACCCTTGAATCAAGCCAGTTTCACCTGACTTAGAATGACAGCAAAATTTAAAATTCTGTTAATTTTCCCCTTCTTTGTCCTGGGGATGATTTTTGCATCTCTCTCAGTTGGAAGGAAATGCACAATGACAATAACACAGCATTAAGTTTTTTCCCCTCATTTTCAATGACTGTGCTGTGTTAACTTTAGACAGTGAAATTGAGTATTGATTAAAATCAATTATTGCCTCTTTTCCTTGAACACGTAGATGTTTCCTTTAGTTGTAGGCTTTCAAGTTTTAATTATTCCTTTTAGAACTTTATATGCAGTGAATAAATACTTATTTCTCCTAGTCTACCTTTGCATTTCCACAGTAGTGTAACTTCTCTCAGCAGCAACTACCGTTGCACAAACTACTGCTGAAAATGAGATGTCACACTGGTTTTGATCAGACTCCCCCAGGGCTGCATTTCAGGAGGATTTGGAAGAGCTGCAGTTGCATTTTATCAGACTGTGGTGCCTTGTTGTAGGTGTGTCTCTAAAAAGCAGAGGTTGTATTTGAAGTGTGACTGTTTCCATGTGTGTCCTTTCAGTGTACAGCTCCGATGTTATTGACAGGCAGTGTTCTTCCATGGATTCTGGAAAAGCAGGCACAAAAGCTGTCATTATATTAGTTCCCGTGAGACTCGGTGGAGAGAGAACAAACACGGACTACTTGGAGTTTGTAAAGGTATGAAATGAGAATTCAATCATTTTTCAAAGAGTAGCACAAGGGGATATGAAAAGCGACTTCACGATGGTAATTCTCCCCATTAACCGTGTGGTGGGGGTTTTACAGGTGAAGGTTGTAAAGTTTGACTTTACAGGTTTTAAATTTCCCTATTACAAGATCAGACATAATTGCAGAGCACATGATGTCCCTTGGTGAAGCAGTGATAAGTGTCCTGCTCCTGCAGCAGTACCTGGAAAGACATTAATGCAGTGGCTCAAATTACAAATGGTAATTTAATATAGCACGACTCTAATAGCATATGTAACTAAGGATCCGGCAAGCGTTTTAAAATATAAATATACTCAGTCCTTCAGTCTTCTTGTTTTATTAAATATCAAATGGTTTAAAGTTGTTGCTTGTCTGTTCTTCCCATTTTCTTTTGTCTTTTTCTTCCCCTTAAGAGAGGGCATGGAATTATTTGATATCTTTAGTCACTACTCAGGTGTTTTTCAGTATCTGGATGAAGTTAGGGGCAGCAATGCAGGATTAGCAAACAGTTGCCACAAATAAAAATGAACTGGTGGAAAGTGAAACTCAAGGAGAAAGCAGAGGGGAGGAAGGTCTTTGCTGTCCTTTATTTTCCAGGAGAAGCTCTGCTGACACCTGGGGATGTGCTGTAGTCCTGCTTCTTGTTTCCCTTAGGGGAGACCTTATTCTCCAGCCCTCCTGCTTTTATTTCATTTTCCATCCTGCTCTTTATCTGCCTTTAGATTCTTGTTTTCATTTTTAAAATGCCACAATGTAGTACCATGAACAAGAGGGAAGTCTGTAACTTCTTTTTTTGTGACTTCACTGTAAAATTTCAGTAAAACATTTGGTTTTTACTGGCATAGGAAGACAGACTGGTGAAGCCTTTTAAGTGATGAACTTGTTATTCTTTCCTGATTATTTCGCTTTTATTTTCAGGCAGTTGGTTTTGGAATAGTTTTAGTTTTTAGCCAGTGCAGCTGGTTCCCTGTGTGATTCCTGCTGCTCACTTCCCAAGCCTTTTCCTGCCCTTTGCAGGCTGATGGAGCTGGTGATAAAAGGCCTTTCAACTGCCTGAATTAGTCACTCCAGTCCCTGCCTTCACTGTTCACAAGAAGTGACTAAATTTCTCAGAGTCTTGATTTAAGTTAAAAATGCAGATTTTAGAATGTAGCACAAGAGGTAATTTCTACAAAGGATTTTATATTTATGGATGAAAATGGATAAATTTTTTATAATTCACTTTTCCAAGAAGCTTCCCACAGATGAAGCAGTGATCTCTCTGGGAGCCTTGCTCCTCTCTGCTCCACTGACAGAGGATGTGTCTCCTTGGCCTTTGCTCTGATCTGCCTCAATGTTCTGTGCTTATCAATCATCGAGGAGCATTTTCTAAGAAAACTTTCTTATTCATGTTTTAAATAAATTTTCTAAGAAAGCTTCTCATTCATATTTTAAATATGCATCACTTTTTTAACCCATATAAACCATGCTGGATTTGACTCTGTAGCATCTCAGGTGAGGTTTTTAGGTGACTTTGGCATTGTATGAGCAGAGAAAATTTTATCTCAAGAAGCTTTGGTCTTAATAATATAATAATAACAATCATTTTGTTGAGAGAAATGTTCCCCACTTCTACAGTGATAATGGAAGAGTTTTAGTCTGAATGGTTGGTCTCTTAGAGAGGATTGAGATGTATCTACCAGTTGATTAAGATCTCACTGTGCCTCAGCTGACAGTCTCTGGAATGTGTTCCCAGCTCAGGCCAGCATCCAAGTTTTTGATCCCAACACTCGCCTAATGCCTCAAGAAACCCACGGTGATTTATGGACATTAAAGGCTTCAGTTGGACAAAAAAGTTCCGTTTCCAGAGTATTTAATGGTCGTGGGCTTGGGCTTAATTGGCATTAGAACAGCTGGGCTCAGCTTTGCTACGTGCTCAGTGTTGGTAACATGCAGCTCCTACATTGGTGGGATAACGGACGGAGAATGTGGGATAACTGATGGAGAACTGGGCTAAACCAAGACTGAAGAGTCACAAAAATCCTAATGAACCTCGTGGAAGTGGAAAGAGTAGGAATATCTGAAGGGAGAGGGAGGCGAGTCCTCCATGCCTTCTTCCATCCCTCTGCTACGTGTTTGTGATAGCGAAATGTCCAAGGTGTGTTCAGTTGATCCCCACCCTTTCCAGCCTGGATGAGCAGGAATGCACTGGCATGACTGTGGCCCATGGCTGATATCCCACCTCAGTCCTCATGGCTTCTGGTTTTGCCATGGGTGGAAGAGTCTCTTTTCCTTTCTTTCCACCTCCAGACTAAAATGATTCCCTTGTTAATTGGGTGTATTAGGATTGCCCCTTTCCCAAAGGTGCTACCTACAGATGGTTCCAGCTCCTCTGCCCTCACAGGCAGCATCCAGGGAGATTTATGGGCGTTGTCTGTCATGTGTTTGTCTCTCCTCCCCACATTTCGGGCAGCTGTTTTTAGAGCTGGGCATTACAATTAGTCTTGCTCCAAGTGGCATTTCTCCCCAAGATGTGGGAGTTGATCCTCAGGCCAGACTTGTCCATTTGAATACAGGAGGAAGAGGCCCCAGGGCCACAGAGGGTAAACGTGTCTGAGAGCTGTAAAGCTCAATACTTGGGGATATTTTGACCAAGAAACTTGTGCTCAATTTGCATGACATTAGATTTTCTCTCCTCCCCAAAAATCATACTGCCAGTTCTCCCAGCGTGTGGGCATCTCATGGAAAGGCAGGACTTTCTCTGGAATATCTGGTGGTATGTTTTCACTTTCGGCAAGCCCCAGAAAGTCATGGATTTAGTCTTTAAAAAAACCCAAACAACAAACTAATTGCCTAAAACAGTAAATAGCAAATATTTAAATTCAGTTTAATACTTACTCTGTTTAACACTGTCCTGATTATTTGATGTTCTTCTTGTAGGGAATTTTAAGCCTGGAGTACTGTGTTGGGATTATTGGTGGCAAACCCAGGCAGTCGTATTACTTCGCTGGATTCCAAGGTTAGTGTTTTTTAATATGTCTCTTCAATGGTTTTTTTTCTTTCAAAGTTAGGAAGTTAATATCAAACCAGTGGGAAATAGCATGATTAAAATAGCAAAATGAGTACCTTATTAATTCATCATATCTCCCCAAGTCCAGCCATTTGTCATTTACCCCACAGAGTAATTGGATTCTGTAAAATGTACATTTAATTTCTGTTGTTGCATAAACAAGGCATAATTTATCTGTTTCACCAAAGTTGAGGAGCATTTGCTGTTACTGCCTGGCAGTTCTTATTTACCTATTTACTCTCTCCTGCTCTAAGTGGTGTGAGTTGATGCCTAAATGACAAGCAATATATTCTCCCTGTCAGGATGAAGCAGCGCGATACATTTTTCATACGCAAACTCCAGAATATAATTGTGTGTTTGTAAAAGTAATTTTATCACCAAAAATTAAATGACAGTTTCATCACTTTATAAAAATTCTGCTTATACAAGCATATTTGATTATGCAAAAGTTAATCTGTCCTGCAAAAACCAATGCTTCAGTCAATGAGTATCAGCCTGGTGAGCAGTTACTTGCTGGCTTTTTTTTCCAGCTGTTCTGCATAGAAATTGGATTGTAAGCAGTGTAATAATAAGGTGTTTTTTGAATTACTTGTCTTCTGTTTTGTCCTTGTAGATGACAGTTTGATTTACATGGATCCTCATTACTGCCAATCTTTTGTAGATGTCAGCATAAAGGATTTCCCTCTTGAGGTACTATGGATATAGACCTGGCACTGTTTTCTTCCCATATGAATCAAACACTAATTATTTAGAGATGTTCTAGCTAGCTGCAGCTTTATGGTTTTACAGTTACATGTTATTTATCAATGTCCTGCCCTTCTTTATAGGCCTATAATCAACAAAAATGACCAGAGGTTAAATCTCAATATGGGGTTTTAATTTTTACTTCATTAATCTTCATCTGTTTTCTTTTTAATGATCAGAGAATCTCGTAAATAGATGATCCCTTCATTTAAGTAATTTACATCAAAGAAAATAGATAATGTTTGTATGTCTTAAACCTATTTAGATTTAGGGCTTGTTAGTTTGTGAACAGCCTGTGAGTGCCTCCACTGCCCAGGACAGCAGAGCTGCATCTGGGGCTTGGGGGTGGCTCCCCAAACCACAGCGTTCTGGGAAGTGAAGTACTCAAAAGTGGGGGAGCAGGGCTTCAGAAACAACCTAGTGCATTAAATAAGGGGAATGTGCAGGTACAGTGCTGGTCTTGACACCTTAATACCTTAAACAAAAGTGCTTTTTATATATATACACCTATCTATAGATAGATAGATATCTGAAAGGAGATTAGCCCTGCCAAGTCCTAGGGCTGACTTAAAGCAAATGCTACATATTTTTCATTCCTTAAGCTTAACAGAATGCTGTAATTCCCATGGTATGTAATGCAGAAGTGTAAGATTCTCTAGGAAATGAGAAGGTTCTGAGTTAAGCAAAGGAACGCAGCAGCAGCGTGTATTGGGAAATATTCTAGGCAGGAAGTTTGGTTCCATCAGATTTACCCCATTGAGGTGCTTGGAGGGAGGGTTGGCGAGTCCCAGCTCTGCCTGTTTCCCCATGGGGATAACCCAACAACTTGCCCCTTTATGCTGGTAACTGTTTTCCTCCAGTGCCTCTCTCAAGATTTTACAGTTTAATTGGGAAAGCCACACAAAAGGTGGGAAGAGCACAAAGCAGCAGAGCTGAAGTGACTTCCTTAAGGTCATGCTGTAGCTACAAAAAATGCCCATCTTTTTGGTTTCTGTTGCCGTGACTCATCGTCCACACTGTGCTGCAGCCTGGCATTGATATGAACTTCCAAATAATAATAAGGTTTTAAACTGTATTTTAAAGGGATGTGAGCTGCCAGCTTGGCTTGATCATATCCTAACGCTTCCTGCAGACGGAAAATAGATTGCAATTTAATGCTTGCTGCATTTAATAGTATTATATCTTTGTCCAGAAATGTCAAAAGTAAACAGAAATTGCTTTCTTAGTGGGGATAGTTGCTTGTTAGATTTATCTGTGGGGAGTATTTTCAAAATTGACAAATTGTCTGGAATAAGTTGGAAATCAATCCACTCTGGATTGGCTTCCAGCATCCATTTGTTTGGAGGAGTGGGGGAAAAAAAAGCATCCCCACTTCTCTTTGTTGTACAGTGATTTGTGTAGCATTAAACCTGCTGCCCTGACAGTGCAGCACGACCGGAGGGACAGGGCTGGTGCTGCAGTGGGATGTGTAAGGCAGGGCTTGATTTATGCATTTGATGACTCAGGAATTAATATTAAAAATACAATTTCTATACAGGAAATTTGAGCAGTGAGGAGAAAAAATGGTGCCTAAATTCAGTCTTGTAGAAATAATACTAATTATCTTTGCTTGTGGTTTTTTGGGGTTTTTTTGTTTTTTTTTTTAGCAGAGGTTTTACAGAAATACTTTTTAGGTTTGTAAGCACAAGGGGAAAAGGATATATTTTATTGTGTAAAGATATTCTCAGATTTAGTAACCAGTGCTGTTTTCTGTAGGGTGACTTTCCTGATGGGCAGAACAAGGGATAGAGTGGGTGTGTAGCACACAGCC
Source organism: Grallaria varia (assembly GCA_013396735.1). Lineage (NCBI taxonomy): Eukaryota > Metazoa > Chordata > Aves > Passeriformes > Formicariidae > Grallaria > Grallaria varia. The sequence continues at coordinate 651,964 of VWZG01009358.1, read as the reverse complement.
AGGGTGATGCTGGTGCTGTATCCCACTTGGATTGCAGTTCTCCCGTGGAGAGGGACCCGGCAGTGCTGCTCGGGGCTCTCCTCCTCGGAGCCTGTCCTGGTCCTGATCCCACACAGCTTTGTGGCAGTGGGAAAGGGAGCAGCACAGGGTCTTCCCTGGGCAATCCTGCTCTCCAGGGGAAGTTCTGGAGCCCCAGCTCTGCCTTTGAGCCCGGTGGGATCTCCGGGACCGTGGTGTGTTCCGTGGGATGCTGGGGATTTGAGAGAGGGAGGATGGCGGGGTTAGAGGCAGAACAGAGGGGACTGGCTTCCTTGGAGACACAGGTGATGAAATAATTCCAATTATTGGACAGTGAGCTGCACCAAAACTACAGCTGCTGTAATAAACACCCACAGAATCAGGGTAGATAGGATATACTTTTTTTTTCCCCTCATAAACTGATTGAGGAGCACAGGGAAGGGGTTTTTTGTTTGTTTTTTCTTACAGCATGGCTGCTGATCACAGCACTGTCAGAGCATCATCTGTCATGGAAAGAGATCTCATGTTAGGCAAAACCCATTTGTAAAGCAGGGCATGTTGTTTGGTTTCTCCCTGCTTGTGGATCATTGTAATATGGTTTTGCTTTTGTGAGTTTTGTGGGTTTCTGAACCCATTTCATTTACAGAAGGAAAATGCATGAGGTTGGTTTATTCCATTATGTCTCTTTTATAGAGGCTGGGGGAGGGAAAGGGGCACTGGGCGGTGGCAGTAAAGCAGTAAGATAGTGCAAAAGCTGTTACAAATTCAATTTGCAGAAGAGCACTCACCTCCTCTGCCTTGGGAATATTCATAAAGTATTGCTGGGAGCAGCAGACCTTTGACAGATTCCAAACTAACGTGGGATTGTGAGCAAGTTTGGGGAGTGCAGCGCAAACAGCAGGAGGTTTTATGTGTCTGGGGAGGAGTGGAATTATTTGAATGTTGGGGGGGAGGTGGAAGAAATTACTTCAGAAGTGTGTACTGGGTTTGAATTCAGGTGATACAGAGGATCGGATGTTAAAACTGGGGGGGGGGCGGGGGAAGTAAATGCATCGGTCTGTGCCATTCTCAACCACAACCAGGGATTTCACGCTTTTTAATCTTGAAACTTGCAGTCATTCCACTGTCCTTCTCCCAAAAAGATGTCATTCAAAAAAATGGATCCGAGCTGCACAATAGGATTTTACTGTAGGACTGTGCAGGACTTTGAGAAGGCTTCTGAAGAAATCACCAAGGTAGGTGTCCCATTCCTCGGTCACAGCGGGGCGTGGGGAGGGGCAGAGAGTCGGCTTTGCCCTTCTGAGCAGACATCATTCTGCTCGTGGTATTTATTGCTGCTTTGATAATGCTGAGAAACCTGCATTGCTTCTCCTTCCACCCCGTTTGGCCACCCGTGTCCATGGACACCACACTCTCAGGCGTGGGAGAGCGGGGTGTCCATGGAGCTGCCGCCGCAGCCACGGCCGGCGGGCCCACGAGGTGGCACTCGTGAAGTGGGAATGTTCCCGAGCCCGCCCTGCCGGGCAGGGATGCCCCGGCCCACAGGGATGGGTTGGCTTGGGAATGGCAGGATTGTGTGTGTGTTGCAGGGGGTGTGTTTAAACTTTGAATGAAAACATTGATTATTGTACATGCTGATTCCACAATACAGATACCTCCCCAAGGTGCTTGGGTGCTGCAGAATTCATACCTGTGTTGAGGAGAGCCTTATGGCCATTCACTTGTTTGGAGAGGGTTTTATCTTCTATCTTTTATCTTTTTATCTTTGTCTTCCTTGCACTGAATCAAACAGCACATCCAGGTGATCTGTGAGGCACAAAATACAGGGTTAGGCATGAAAGCAGCCTCTGCCTGAAGAAGAAATGCTTATCTAGTAGGGGGAGATGTTTAGATGGTGCAATGCTTTTGTTTTAATGAGATAATGAAAAGAAACAATGCCTTTTCTGCTTTGCAGCCATCGTCAGATGAATATCACTACATACTGTATATCTTAATTTCACTTAACATTTTTGGGGGGTTGTGTTCTACATTGTAGATGCTGAAATCCTCATCCAAGGAGAAATATCCCTTGTTTACTTTTGTCAAGGGTCATTCTAGAGACTATGACTTTGCTTCCAGTCCACTCCGCGAAGAAAATGACCTTTTCTCTGAGGAGGAAAAGAAGAGATTAAAAAGATTTAGTACAGAGGAGTTTGTCTTGCTCTAAGGACATTTTCCACGAGATTATCGGCAGCTGTCCAGGAGAACTCTTGCCTTTGAAAAGATCAAAGTGTACGTGTTCTCCTCCCCCAGAAAGGCACGCTTGGGTGAAATTGGTCTATTTTCATAAAGATGATAATGTTTTATATGTTAATTGTCTTCAAAACCTCATTCACTAATGTATGTACTAATTAGTTTTGCTCAGAACCAGGTGTGCTGAGATGAGCCTGGGCTTCCCCTCTTAAAACCCTCGGCCATTCCCCAAATCCCACCTCGTGGCCCTCGTGTCCTGCAGTCCAGGGCAAGTCCTGGTGGGTTTTGGATGCACATCTAGAGGTTTGCAGACCAGGCTGTTTCTGTAAGCAACACTGGAGTTGTGTCATGTGGGCAGGGGCCAGGTGTCCCTGTGTTGCCCCTGCAGGAGTTCCTGCTGCCATCCCGGCACATCCCAAGCAGCTCCGTGTGGGAAAGGGGAGGCTGTTGGATCAGGAGCCACCGTCGGCTGCGATCCTGCCATAATTGTACAGGCTGAATTGGGAGTTAAGGTACTACTTAGCAGTATGATTTTCTAATGGGTTCTCATTAAGCTTGCTTTGGAGCCTTAATATGAGGAGAGAAGATAAAGTATTACCTTTCCCCACAATTTTTAAAGGTTATACTATTAATATTAACTGCAACCAATCAAAGCAGCTCCAGACAATTATTAGAAGAGAGCAGTGTTGTTTTCCTGTTTCAACTACCATAACGGTGAGGCTTTTCCCACTAGTGCAGCTTTTAAATCAGAGCAGAGGGGGTGGTTGTGAGAAATTCTGGGCTGTGATTATTGTTTTTTGTTTTGATACGTGTTGTTACTGTACAAATGATTACTTGATGGTGTGTGTTCTCAGATTGCAAACAAATGTACAGAAATAGTTTAGTGTTTTAACAAAGTAAATGCAATATTTAAAAGACATATTAACACTGCTTGGGAAATAAAAAAGGTGTGAAAACATGGAGCGCATGTGCCTTTTGTATTAATCTCAGATCCTCTAAAAGTGAATATAACCCTGCATCTAAAACAATATTGGAAGGTGTGACTACTCTGTTTATTTGCAATAAAGGCAGATTTTATTGTTGTGTTGTAAACCAAATGTTACCTGTTCTAAGGGCTGCTCAGGCACAGAGGCACAAGTGTTGCTGAGCCAAATAATAAGCATCACGTGTGTTCATTACAGCACCTTTTATGAGGAAGAGGTGACTAACGAGGAGATTTCAGGCAGAACTCATCAGGTCTGTGTGTGTGTGCATTTGCACGTGTTAATTAATATTCAAAAAAGCCAAAATGAGATTGTGTTCACTTGTTTACAAGATAAAAATACCCCCACACATCATTTGACTAAATTGGTGACCTCTGCACTGTGAAATCCTACTAATAGTTGGCACAGTATTACTTTTACTAACCTGTGTGTGAGGATGTTTGGCTTGATGTTAATATTTTTCATTAATAGCCCAGAAGAGGGAGTAAACAACATATTTATGGAATTTAGATGTCAAAATGAGGAGAACAGTGAATGTCACTGAGAGCCAGGAAAGAGAAGATTCCTCGTTTAGTGGAGCACAAGGTAATGCAGCTTTAGCAAAAATAATGCAAACCCTCTGAGTGGTTCCTTTGGGGGACAGTGGCCAGGAAATTAGACATGAAGTTGTACTTTGCTTTCACGTTTAAAAAAAGCAAAGCAATCATATGCTGCATCATTAAAAGCTTCTGTCACAGAGCAGGGGGGGATAATTGGTGTAATCTGGTGTCACTGATGCTCTCCTTTCTCCACCAGGAAGGCATTAAGTGATTTGAGTGCACAGAAGAACAGGGGAAACCATCAGGAGCCTGCATAGATGGATTGGAGGAAGATTTAACTTGGAGCTCTGTGGCTTTGTTGCTGTGCAGCTGAAGAGGGAGGGAGGCCCTGCAGTTTACAAACATGGGATGGATGTGCACTGAGGGGAGAGGAGCTGGAGGGAATGATCCTTGTCCGGGAATCTTTGTGCCTCTCTGTGCTGTGCACTTGCAGGTACATCACGGACCACCCGTCCTGCTGCAGATCAGGAGCTTTAGCTGAGATAGGAACTGGAGGATGAACTTCTCTTCTTCCAAAGTCCACTTGAATTCAGGTACCTGAAAAAAATTCCACGTGCACACACCCACCCCTCTGTGTCTGCAGGAATGAGCTGCTCTTCCACAGACCTTTGGTTTGGAATTCTGATAATGGAAATGCTCAAATGGAAACATCAAAGTATGGAAATGTTAAAAATGAAAATGTAGTCCTGCCATGTCAACAGCAAACCTCCCTGGAAGAGTGAAATAGTTTCACTTGTCCCAAGCTTTTTACAACTTGATAAATGTAATGGTTGAAATATCTTTGCTGAACTTAATTAAATAGTGAAACATTTCCCACCCTTTTTGACTAAGAGCAGGACAGCAGCTGGGTTTTGGTCCTTTGATATAAATCTGAATTTAAATCAAAAATAAAGCAAATCCTTTAGTTTACCACAAAGAATTAAAACCACAGCGGGGTTTTATCTGAAGCCTTCCACAAAGAATTGTTAAAAATGAATGGGCATTTTCAGGAGTTTTCTTCCTGGGTATTGTACAAAGCTGAAGCACAGCTGAGTTCACAAGATGCCCTGGCGCACTTGTATACAGTGGTGACACAAGTTAAATTACCAAGTTACTAGAAATTAATGTTTTTGGGTAACTACAGGGGACTTTAATTGGAAACCATGTTAATCGTGGAGTAATTCTCTTTACCTCATCTGCATTAGCTCCTGAAAACCAGGCAATTAATTTGTGTCATCACTGTTGCTGCTGCCGCCTTCAAACACAAACCAAATGAGCATTAGTTACTCACACACCCAGCAGTGGCCTCTTCTCTTGAAGGACTCCACAAATCACGGGCTCATTGCTCACCTCCTGTTGGAACCTGCACGTCCCACACAAGGTGGGAGGTGCAGAGCCTGAGCTTTCCATCACCCAACAACCTCTGCTTTTCTCCTTCTTTTTGCCTTTCCTCTTCGAAGGAACGTTTCTTTGTGTGTTTGTAATATCCAGCATTACCTTGACACGAGCCCAGGGCTCTCTGTGATTCCCTGGGACTCTGCCTCCCCCTCCAGCAGGAATATTGGCCTTGTTTTTCAGCCTCCGAGCCCCCTCTGCTTTGGCTCCACCTGTACCCAGACGTGCTCAGCTCTGCACCACCGAGTGCCAGGCTGGGCTGGGGACTGGCTGCACTGCACACCAACAGCCCCTCGGGGGTGGCTCTGGGCAAAGCAGAGGCTGCAAGGCTTGTTTTGCCCTGTACTGGCTCAGGAAATGGGAATTTCTGGAGTTGCCATTTAGGAGAGGGAGTTAGTTATTGGTGGGGGTAGAGACAGCTGGCCTTGGAGAGGAACAGAACCTGGTGAATTGTCAACCCAGAAGGCCTGGAAATGGAAATACACTGGAGATCTTTACTAAGTTAATGCCCTTCTGTGGGTACCAGCAGTTCTGATTTCATAGAATATCAGTCACAGAATGGTTTGGGTTGGAAGGGACCTTAAAACCCACCTCGATCCACCCCCTGCCATGGGCAGGGACACCTCTCACTGTCCCAGGTGGCTCCAAGCCCCATCCAGGCTGGGTTTGTGATGCCTCTCTTTATTTAAAGACTCATCCTCTCTGTCTCCAGTGTCCTGTGCTCCAGCAGAGCTGCAAAACTGAGGCCACCCTCTTTTGTTACTGTCTTTTGTGAGTTTCTTTGCTTTAAGTCACCCCTCCCAGTCCCCCGAGCAGCTGAGCTGTGCCCAGAGCAGCCAAAGGGCACAACAGGATGTGTGGGGAGGCCAGGGAGGGACCTCCAGTGCCCCCTTAATGACAGCAGGAAAAAGCATTCGCTCCAGAGACCTGATTTATTTCCAAAGTTATTGACAATCTCTTAAAGGGAATGATGGAATGAAAAGTGACCATCGGTGAGTTATGACAGGTCAATAATGGCACCAAGGAACACAAAGAGCGGGGCTGAAATCCAGCCCTCCCCACTCTGTTTGTGCAGCCATCTCATCCGAGGTGAGGGGGCCTTTGTGGGGGCCACAGCACCAGTTCTGCTCCTGCTACAGGAGCCTCCAAAGGGCAGGACGTGCCAGGGGACTTCAAGGTCCTTTAGGAGGCTGTGGAGCACAGTCTGGTGCAACACTCAGCAGGAGTTCAGCCCAAAGCTCCTCGCAGGATCCCTGCACCCAGAGGCTCTGGCAGCCTCTTCCTGCCCTGTGGCATCACCAAAGTGTTACAGCCCCTCACCAGCTTGCTGAGGCCACGGCAACATTATTTAAAAGGATTTTAAAACGTTGGCATCTTCATTGCCTTGACAAAAAGATGCCGAGGGGCGTTTGGGGGAGTGAGCATCAAGCCCTGAGCGCTCCTGGTTTGCCCCTGTGCTGTGGTGTCTTCAGGAGCTGGTTCTGTGGCCTCATTGCATGAGCTGATCTCTAAACTGTTCCCTTCCCTGTTTGTAAGCTGTTCACGGGCAGCTGTAATTGTTTGGGTCCACGGTGCGAATAGTAAAAAGAGCTTTACTTAATGACTGCAGGAGCCCTGCTCGAGCGAGAGCTCTCTGGTATTTATTCACACCAGAATTCACGAGGCTTTTGTTTTCCATGAACACTCCTGCAAATAAAAACTTGCTCACTCTAATGTTTATGAATAAATGTGCTCGTAAATGCCATCAAAGCAAATCAGCAGGGTTTTATTTATGCAAGAAGATGTGCAAATAAATGTTTGCTGTTTTCACCCAGCTCTGGTGGGTGTTTAGGCTGCGTTAAAGCCGAGGCTTTGTGAGCTCTGCTCAGCATTCACACATGATTCTTATTTCCCATCTACTCCTTTCCTGCTCTCTGATCCTTCGGGTGAATCCCTGTGCCCCAGGGGAACGTTTTTAAAGTCAATGTTTCGGGTGTTATCCACATCCAGCACCTTGCTGGCTTGGGGGATAAGGTCCTGCAGGGTGGTGGGATCCCTTGTAGGGTGCCCAGGATTGGGAGGACAAGGGGCAAAGGGGGTTGGAAGTACAGCCAGATACCCCAAAGTGCCTTTTTGGCTCCTGCAGCAAGCTGGGGGTTCTGCCTTGCACAGCAGTGCGGGAGGTTATTGCCATCCTGTCTCAATCAGTGCCCTAATTAAATATAGGAGAGGATTTTCTTTCTAAAATGTAAATGTCAAGCCTTGTTAAAGAAAATTAAAATGCACTGAAATGAACGTGGTAGGAACTGTGGAGGTGCTTAAGTGAGAGGATCTGTATTTATTAGGAAGGGAGCTAAAAAAGTATTTTTGGATCAGAGTTCAATCCTTAAACCAGGCCATAAGGATTTTATGCAAATTTCCCTTCAAAACCTGCAGTCAGGGACTGGTTCCAAGGGTGAATTCTATGTCCCAGCCTATAAAAACTATAAAGGAGTATAATCTAAGACTCACCTCTTTCCAGGATTTATCTGTACAGCTCCTGCTCTTACCAGGATCATTTGGGATTCTGTGCTGGCCACGCTTTCTGCGAGTTGGACTTGAAGACTCAGGTTGTTCCCTGCCATTGCCTTGTTCCCTTGAGCCCAGCAGAGCACAACAGTTCAGAATCTTAAAAACCTGCATTCAGCAATGTGATCATCCCCGTTTACACAAAAAACCCTTGTGGAGGCATCTGACTGCTTCAACCCACAGCGAGTCTGATCAGGAGTGTCAGTCAGGACTTCCAACAGCCTCAACCAAAGTCCAGGATGGGAATTAGGATGGGGAATTCCAACAGAAAACCGAGTTGTTTCAAAGGCTTAAGGGGAAGAGCTTCATCTGACCACAGAGGTGCTTCAGCTCTGAGCTGGGATCTCGACCTGACCAAGGCTGAAACTGGATCGGTGCCTGCGCCTGCCCTGGGGCAGGTGAAATGTGCCTCTGCGTGGCAGGGAGGGAGCACAAAGTACAGCATTTTTCAAATCCAAGCTCATGTCTTTGCAAATATATGAAGTTTTTTGGCCTTCACAGTCCAACCATTGGTTTGTTGTTTCCATGCTAATACAAATTCTTGTATTAATAGGAGCATGGCCTTGGGTTTCTCCATCCGTATGGGAAAAAGTTACTTGTCTGATGGTAAACAAAGAACAGAAGAATCGATTCACTGTCTCCACTTTTAAAAAGATGGTATGAAGCCATAATGAAGCAATTTTAATTGTGCCTGTGTAACACTTGAGCTCAGTAAGATCATTTGTGTTCTGTTTTTAGGGCTCGGGGTGCTCCGGAGCACACACGGCATTAGAAATGCAAAACATGACCGCATGTTCTCAGGGCTCTGTCAGAGGCACATGAAAGAGCACTTGTGCTGGGATGCTCAGCTCTGAGGGTATTCTCTGTTCCGAGTGTATTTACAGAGATGTATGAATATTTGATTAATGAGTCATGGTCTCTGGAGAAATTTAATAACTGTGCTGCCGTACAAAGCCAGCCCCTTCACTGTTAACACAGCTGCCAATAGTGGCGCTGACACTGGAGCCCTTTCTGCATCTGATCTGGGCCGGGGAGTAAATTCCTTCGTGGCAAGAGAATCCATGGGACACATTATTCACTTCTCTGGTTTGAACTGTTGCAGGCTCGATCCACAGCCCCTGATTTGTAAAGATTTTTCCAATGGAAACAAGCAGTGACACGTGAGCCGTAGAGCAGCAGCTTCACCAGGCCTTGTTGTTCCCAAAGTTAGCAGGAAAGGTCAGTTCCAAAGGAGAGCTGCTTTAAAAATTCGGTTTATAAATGGCTGCTCCAGGAAATTCCAGCTGCCCCAAAAGCTCTGTGCAGTGGGATTTCTCCAGCAAGGACGGGTTGTTCAGGGGTACACGACTCACAGGATGGAGCACAAGTTTTCTCCCCCAGAAGTGATCTTCATTGTAGCTGAGCACCTCCCCAAGACTAATTCACTGCTAATTTTATAATTTCTCCATGTTTATCCCTAATAACTATGAAGAGATCCATTTTCACTGATGAGGTCAGGGGTATATTTTAGTGGTGTTACTCCAGCCCATTTGCCTTAAATAATCGGGGGGAAAGTGTCAAAAAAAGATAGATTTAGTGCAGAGCCTTTCACTGGAAGCTTTAACTACAGGTTAGAATTATACATGCTATGCAGAATTTCCTGCAACACTTCTCCTTTGGGCCACAATGCATTACAGCAGACGTATAATGAAGCTGCTATAAAATCCGTGGTAATTAAGGGGGATTTGACAGTAATTGCAACAGTGAATCAACTTAATTATTACCTGCTTCAAAGAGAGCTAACCTGATGTTATAATCTAACCTTTCCTACTTCTAAAATGAGAGATTAAACAAGTATATGTAGCATTTAAGAATTAAATCTGTTGAGATAGAATTTTATTAATATACTTTTCATATACATTTTATCTCTGCGTGTGTGTGTGGGTACAAAGCAGTGAAATGAGCAGCAGCAGAAGCTGGCAAGCTGAGTGTGTGCATTCATAAAATAAACAGAGCCGAGGTGAGGCAGCTCCTCTGCTGTTTGCTGGAGGCAGGGGACGTGCAGCCAGAGTGCTGCTGGCAAACCCTACGACACACTCAAGCCCAGTTCCTTGAACAGCCTTGCAAAGGGGGTGTGAGGAGTGGATTGTCTTCCCATGCCTCATTTTAAGCAAACTATTCTGAAATGCATGGAAGGTTGGCTGTGAAGCTGCAGAAAGGGGGGAAGGTGCTTGGGGGCTTTGCAGCCCTGCTCACACCTCCCTGGGTGGCTGCCCCTGGACAGGGAATGTGCGGGATGGGGTGCTGGGGGTCACAGCACAGGGACATTCTCTGTCCAGAACTGGTTTGCTGGTTTTCAGTGCCCTTGAACTAGAAAAGAAGCTTCTTTATAATGCCTTAAAATGGCTTTGAAACTGGGACCGAGCTGGAGTATTGCATGGATTAGAATTACAGAATCATGGAATCTTTTGGGTTGGAAAGGCCCTTTAAGGCCATCGAATCCAAACGTTCCCTGGCACTGCCAACCCCACCACCCATGTCCCCGTGTCCCCAAGGGTCCAGGATTCAGCACAATTCCCACTCTTGGTGCTGCTGGGAGAGGTTTACAGTTCAGACAGTTCTGTCTCTGCCTCCCTTACAGTGATGTCCAGACCTCCAGGGGTGTCCTTACCCTGCCTCCAGACAATCATCACACTGGGTAGGAACAGCCAGAACCAGCTCATCTTTAGGATACCCTTTTAGAGATTAAAGCTGCTGAACCTGCCTTAAAGTAAACTTGGAAGTCCACCAGGCTTTGAATAGTGTTTACAGTAAAAATGGTGCAAAAAGCCAGTTGAGCTGGGTGGTAATAAAAGAATTTCGTTCTATTGCTGGCCATGTGATTATAAATTCAGAATAAATATCTCCGTTGCAGGGGAAGGCAGGCTGGTGTTTCTCCCTGTGTACAGACAATGTAATCATTCCTGAAAACTGAAGAATCTTTCCGGTGCCTGAGAACTTATCCCAGGATGTGGCCAAAGTGCATCCCACCTGTATCTCCCAAAGAGGAGTTTAGTTATGGAGCTCCTTCCTGAAGCCATGGAGAGATCCTCAGCTGTAGGCAAAGACGCTGCAGGCTCCCAGGAAACATTAATTAACACCAGCAATGTTACCTGGCTGTGAAGAAAACTGTGACCCTTCCTACAATTCCACATGGAGAAAAGGCTGAGATTCCCAAGAGCTCTCAACACTCGCTCCTGGACACCTGGACAGCTTGGAGCTCTGGGACCCTCAGAACCCTCATTCCCACTTGGAATGTGCCTCACGTGGGACAGTCTATGGCAAATCCAGGGCCGTCCATGACGTGCTCATCCCTTTTGCTGGAAGCTGCTGGAGCCAAGCACAGGTTCTGGTGTCCCAGGGCTGTGTCCCAGTGCCAGCACTGCTCCTGTGTGAGGAGGGGGAATGGCACACTTTAAATAACAAATTTTCACTGATGCCTTTTGCTATTTTTACAAAGCATTTTAAAATAAATGAGAGATTAACACAGAAAAAAGTCCTTCAGGTGCAGGCTCAGGAACTACTTTTTCATAAGGTTTTAATGGATTCAGGGTTGAGCTCCACTAAAATCTGGATTTATTAGAAATGCTCTGTGCATTTCAATGGAGTTTTCTTCATGAATCTGAATATTTTACATTATTTCAATAGAGCTGACCCTCTGTTTCATTAGAAATGCTCCAATATAACCCGTGGAGCATTTCTAATGATTCTGGTTTTACAGCAAATCTAAGGGTCAGCTGTACTGAAAACAATAGTGCTAACCTCTAGGTTTATTAGGAAAATGCTTTCTGTCTCAATGGAGCATTTCTAATAAATCAGATAAATAGGGATCTCCCACTGGTGAATCAGACAAATGGGTTCGTTGTTATTGAGATTTTTTTTTAAAAACAAAGATTGTTTAAGAGACTTTTTTTGTTGCTGTTTGCTGTGTGATCCCCTCCTATCCACAGTTTAGGTCTTCACCGTGAAAAACTTGGTAAATATCCCGTATGATTCCATCAGAAACAAGCACTACTGCCTCGAACTGTCCATTTTCCACCTATCCATGGAGACACTGAAAAAAAAAAACAACCAAAAAGGTCATTAAATGCATTTGCCACAAGAAAAGATAAAAAGGTTCCTCACACAAACCACCTCGACGGGCCTCTCTCTGCAGCAGGTCATGGGGAAGTTACAGCCTGTGGGGTGAAGCTGTGGAGACCCGTCACCATCCCTTTGGGTCATCCTCATGGTGGCCAGGTATGGGTTTGGAGGTACCTGCAGAGGCTCTCTGGGGGTTTTGGGTGCCCGTCGCCGTGTAGCCAGGCTGGGTGGCACATGGCAGGAGCTGCACCGAGAGCCCGCACAGGAAACCTTCTCCATCAGGAACAGGAATCTCGGCCGTGCACCGATGAACTCCAGTTGGTCCAGCCCTGGAAAAGTAAATGCAATCCTGTGAAATGCAAAACAAAAGCCTTGGTAAGCTGAGACAAAGCTTTCTGTTTAGGGGAAAGGCCAGTGAGGTAATTTCAGTGACGAGGGATTTGGTTAGAATGGTCTGTATTGGTTGAGTGTATTCCAGACTGTCCAGATTTCCCTGTGGTTCAAATACCACACACTTAGTGCATTTGGATTCCCTGTTCTCTCTGTGTGAATCGCAAATCCTGGGCTAAAAGCCAGTTAGTGTCAGTGTGGACAGTATTCCAGTCCTCTTCCCTGCACTGCCCACCAACTTCAGGAAATCTGCTGACGGGTTTCTCCGAAAGCCTGCAAATAAAACACTCTGCAGTGGTGACAAATCCACAAACGCCGAGACTCCACTTTAAAAATGACCAATGTGTCTGAGCGCTCCCTTTTTATTTTTTTCTTACCAAGTTGGATGATTTCACCCAGCAGTGCAAACAGAGAAACCCACAGCAGAGGCAAACAAAAGGAATTTTACCTGTGGGGTGCTGGGTGTCTGCCCACCTGCCTGGTGCTGGAATATGAGATTGTGGCCATGTGGGAAGGTGCTGGAAGTGTGAGTACCACTGGGTTCCCTGCTCAGTGGTTTCTCCCTACAAAGTTCCTGCCCCAGCACTGGTGTCCTCTAAATGATAAACAAGTTCTTTAGCAGAAAGCCGCCAGTTGGGGTGGGAGCCTGCTGGGTCAGGGGGATTACAGCACAGCCAGCAATGGGATTTCAAGGCTTTTCCTAGCCCAGGGGCACTGGAAATCTCAGCACCAGGCCCCCCCTCGCCACTCAGATGAGCCTCAGCAGTTCATCATGTCAAGGCACTGCTGAGCGCTGTGTCTGGGGCCTCTGGCTGTCAGAGGCAGGATTTCATCCCAGGCTCCCTGAGGCCACAGAGAAAGCCTAAAATGTTCATTTATGAATCTTATTGTCTGGCCAAACCCATGTGTGTGTAAAAAATATCCCAAACTTTAAAGGCTGATCCCTGGTTGTGGGGGGTTAGAAATTTAGTTGTTATTTTGAAAAGTTAAGTACATTTATTGTTATGAACAGCAATGCCTTTGTTAGCTCTTAGTGATCCTCCATAAAGTGTTTGTATAGGAACTGTTTCCTTCTGTGGTGTAACTTCCTGAGCTCAATCTCATGTTATTTTTGCCAAGAAGCTCCACTAAAGATAAATATCACTAATTCAGAGATACCTGTAAACGTGTCATATGTAGTGCACAAGCATTCATGGATATGGGAATTTGTACCTTGACTTATCAGAATTCCCGTGTTTGTGCACATGTATTTCCCTGTTTGTAGGCATGTATTTTCCGTTTGTGTACATATATTTCCGTGTTTGTGCTCATGTATTTCCATGTTTGTGTACGTATATTTCCGTGTTTGTGCACATGTATTTCCATGTTTGTGTACGTAAATTTCCGTGTTTGTGCACATGTATTTCCATGTTTGTGCACATGTATTTCCATGTTTGTGTACATGTATTTCCATGTTTGTGCTCATGTATTTCCATGTTTGTGTACATGTATTCCTGTGTTTGTGTACATGTATTCCCGTGTTTGTGCTCATGTATTTCCATGTTTGTGCCCACATATGCTGCAGAACAGTATTCCTGTAATAATCAGTGTGGTTCCAAGTGTTTCTAACACGTAGATTTATGTGTTTTCTGTATTCCACGTCCCTGCGTGGCCAGAACTTCATCTGCTGCTCAGATTTTATTCCAGCTTCCCACACGAGCTCTTTCAAACAATGCTAATTGTTTCCGAGCCGGGATCATGGACGATAACTCTTTCAGGGATTGTCATGTTGTCTATAAATATTTAGCTGGAGTGTATTTGCCCACGCACCCTTGTATTACAGATGAAAAGGCAGCATCTGCCGAAATTAAAAGTGGCCGCTTTTTCGCTGGGGCTTAATTAAATGCCAAAATTTATCTACATTAACAACAAAGTGGCGAAATTTATTGATCCATTCGCATGATCTAAGTTGACAAACGGCGCCGGCGATGCCCATAAGTCTCGGAGCACCGCGGGGCAGGAGCCGGCTGGGAGGGGGTGCCTCGGGGCCGGGGCGGGCGCGCTGTCCAGCACGGCCCAGCGCTGGGAACCCTGTACAGATGGGCCTTTGACAGTCCTACAGCTGTTCTCCTAATTGTCCATTAAGTGTTCTATTGATTCTCTGATTCCGAGTGCATGTCTTTCAGTGCGGGCTATCGTGTGAAGTGGCAGACACATTCCTCCTGGAATGACAGGGCTGCTTGAAACCTAAAAGTGTGGGCTGCCAGTTCCAATTGAGGAGCCCGCGTTCAAAGGGAAGGCTTGCTTAAAGCAGCTTTGTGAGAGAGCCTGAGATTGGAGCTGCGAAACTTTTAGCATCAATCAATTAAAGCGGCAGCAGCAGGAAAAGTTGTAATTCCTCGTTAGGGCGTTGCTGGCGAAGTGCTGCCTGAGGATCCCTGGTTGTGGTAATAAGGGTTAGATCTTGTTTAGCTGGATGCGGATTTTGTTCTCAGCCCCCTTTGACATATGCAATGATATTCTCATTTGACTTGCAAGTTCACTTTGAGCATTTTTTTAAAGGAAAATCATCTGCAATTCCAGCTCATGCCAGTCAGGAGCCTGTTTAAAATCATCTGCCTTTAATCTGAAGAGTGAAGGATAAAATGCATATCTGTTGCAAGGACCATAAATCTTCAAAGAAACAAATAGCCACAGATAAAACTGTAAAAGTTATTTAGTTCTCTTCCAAAAGAGGTTTATTAATCTAAAATTTCCAGTCCATTGTGTCACGATTTGGTTATCTCACTGTATCTCATTTCCTGCAATTGTATAAGCCTTGTGTATCAAGCAAAGAGATGAGAGTCTCAGAGCTTAAACTTGATCACTCGTGTTCAGATCTATCACCAGAGCCAGGGAAAAAAATTGAAATATAAAAAATAGCCACCCGAACAGAGATTTGGGCCGTGCGGATTTTTATTCCAATTTCCTCTTATTTCACTGAGATGTGTATGAAGAGATTTTATTATTCCATTTAAACTGGATTTTAAACCCTGGTTTGTCTTTTTTAAAGCCTAATTCCTAGTAGAAGGAACACAAACACAGTTTGTGGACTCACTGCTTGGGAACCATCCGTGGGGGTTGTGCACAAAATGAGCTTTTCCCATATGCCACCAGTTTTATTTGCCTTCATATTTAAAAATCCCCGTCATGTAAAAGAGACAAGTAATTGTTTTTGATAAAGCTTCAAATAAGGAGAAATTATTTCCTTCTATCTTTCTAGTTAATGAAAAATCCCTTTGCTGTGAGTGTTTAGTATCTGTTTGTTCTTTAATCACCCCTTCAACCCTTAGTCAGGTGAGTGTTGCACCCCAGGTCCCTCTGGGTGGTTTTGGGTCTGAAAACCTTCACCCCCAGTCCCTATTCCACAGATTCACCAAGTGGGCCAAACAGATGACTTGGACCCATCAATCAAATTAGTTACAGCCTTTTAATTTAAACAAGAAGCTGATTTGAACAGAATGAGATTTTCTTTTCTTTTTTTTTTTTTTTTTAACCTTAACCAATTTGTCTTTGGGACATCAAATTTACACGCAAAGGCAATGTTTAATCCTAAGAAGTAAGAGTGAAAACTCAGATGGGGATTCCAAGAATACAAATGAAATTTCTACTCATACATCAAAGGCAAACAAAGAGAAGGAAGGGAGAGAGGAAAGGAAGTGAAAGGCAAAAAAAAAAAAAAAAAAGAAATGGTATGTAAGGGGAGGCATTTGACATTTTATAACCAGTTTCTCTCTCTGTTCCATAAAAAGAATATGTGTCAAATTAAAGAAATGGGGTGGGAAGCTGTAGAACACGTTCCCAGGCATTTCTCATTTTAGGAATGTAAGGCTGGGGCAAACCCTGCACCAAGGGGACAGAACCTCCTTCTTTGTTGTCACCGTCCAAAGGGGAAAGTGCAGAGCCTCTCTAACCTAATAAACCATTTATTGGTACCTGCAAAACACTTGGTAAATGCACCTCGACTCCAGCGCTCTCAATTACACCATCAGCCAGTTTTTTAAAAAGATTTTTAGAAGCTTTCAAGTGTGGACTTTTGTCTTGTTGAATGAACTTCAGCTACACTAAATTTTAAGTAAATTTGTGATGACTGAGCAATATACATTGGCTGAGCTAGAATCCAATAACCCACAGGACAAATTAATTTTCAACAAAAAGGGCAGAAACCTCAAGTGCCATGAGTATATGGAATCTCAGTCTATCTCTCTGGAGCCATTTTTGCAAATCACTACAGCTATTCATAATCTAAATCAGTCTCCTTTAGCAGCAGAAAGATCTTTTTTCATGACAAAACAGAAGATGACATTCATTAGTGCCTAACTTGCATAAGCTACCTTAAATTTATTGGTGCTCTTATACTTATCTGGGTAAGAATTCCTTTGTCTACAGCTATAGGAAAATTCCGGACGTACTACTTAAAAATATAAATTGTCACTTTTATCAGAACTTTTGGCAGTTTACTTTATTTTAGAAGTAAAACTGGTGGTTAAGGTTTTAAGGCTTCCAATGGGCGCTGTTTCAATCATGGTTAATCTGCAGCCGGGATGGCAGTGCTGATCTAAGGGAGCAGTTGGACAAAATTCCGGAGAACTGTCGCTGCCTGCAGCACCAGGCACTAACTTCTCCCTGGGTTTGAGCACAATTTATGGCATTGCAAAAGAATCCTGTGACCTGTGTGTGGATTCAGGGTGCAGAGACAAACCTTTGGCTGGTGTAGTACAGGATTTTCTGGATAGTTCACCCTCTTCTCCTCTGATGGATCATTTCTTACACGGAAGGTCATGGAATCATTTCATGGAATCACAGACTGGTTTGGGTTGGAGGGACCTCAAAGCCTATCCAGTGCCACCCCTGCCATGGGCAGGGACACCATTCACCAGCCCAGATTGCCCCAAGCCCTGTCCAATCTGGCCTGGAAGTCCTACCAGGCCGTACCAACCCATCTGCAAATATCCCATATCCTACAGGAGCTGCAGGGCCTGATTATTGTGGAAATGCACATCAAGTCAGTGTATAGGAAATAAAATAGAAATGGATTTGCTTTAATGTGATGCAAGTGAATCCTGGTCTTCATCCACCTGTTTTATAAACCCCATTTTCTGTCTTGGGTACAGACTGTTAATTCTTAAATGCCTTTAGCTGGATGTTTCCTACTTGGGATACAACTGCAGGAAGTATCGTGACCTAAAGATTGACATACATGTCATTTGTGCAACTGCTCTTTATCTCTTTGTGCCAAAAAAAACAGTGGAATAAGCATCTGTGGCAGGCTTTGTTACAGCCTGGATAGAGCCAAACGATCCCAGAGCCACTCTTGCCTCAAAACACATGACCACGACTTTGATTCTAGTTTGTTTTATAGGGGGAGAGTGGGCAGGGATGTTTGAATGACAAATGAGGGAGATAAAATAATGAGCCTGGTGGTGGCTGTGCCTGCTCTGTGTTTCTGGGTGCAATGCCTTGCTATGGTAGGTCCCAAAAGCCCTGGAAGTGACTCCTGAAGTGGTTCCAGCCCAAGGAAACAGAGGAAACAGTTCCCACAGTGGGGCAGGTTCTTGTTCCTGCCAAGGAGGTTTGGTTCTGGCAAAGGTAATGAGGAAAGGAGGGTAATTCTTAGCTATGGAAAACTTCTCAGAATCAAGATTGTTTTCGCTTAGGAAATCAGACTAAAAGAATAAAACAAAATTACCTCTCAAAGCCTCCCAGCAGGAGCACATCTGTTCATTCATCAAGCCCAGGTCCTGTCTCGGAAGGGGCGAGAGTGATCAGATTTAGGGCTGGAAAACACAACAAAGGTTTTGTGCTGTAGGTGGGAAAATTCTTATGAATTGATTTGTACAGTTCCCCCCCTCCAATTCGAGTAAAAGTTCAGGTGAGCTCTTACTCTGGGCCATGTCTCTCTGGAGAAAGGCGGCTGTGTCATCCTTGTTTTATCACCTCAGGGCTGTTCCCAGCTCAGCCTCCGGGGGTCACCTTGGCCGGGCTTTCCTTCCCATAAAGTGGCAATTGGGCTGTTTACTCCCTTCCCCAAAGTGCTCGGGAGCTTAATTAATTCCTGCCTTGAGATCCTCCGGGGATGCTGAAGTGTTTCTGTGCACCAGCCCCAACCTTTGGAGCTCCGAACGTGGCAGAGGAGAGGGAACTGTGCGGGATGGGGCAGGAAGGTGCCGCAGGTTTGGGGCGAGTGGATGGAGTAGAGACCTCCCCGCAGTGAACCTTCCCTATGGCTCCACAACAGGTTTCCCATCCAAGCTCCAAACTCTACCCAAGGATTCTCCTCCTGCCTATTTTCTTCAGGAAATGGGGGAGCAACCAATGAAATGAAGGTGAGATTTGTTTAAAGCCTTCCTGGGGTGACAGAGCCATTTCCAGCCGGTGTCACATCCCAGCCCGGAGTGGCACGGAGGGCACGGGGCTGAGGGGCTGGTGGGATGAGATGGTCCACCCACGAACTCTGCAAGTTCTCCTGGACAACCCTGAGGTTCTTGAAAACTGAAATCAGAGGGACTCAAACTGTCCTCTTCAAAGCATACAAAAATCATCTGCTTTAAACAAAGAGGAAAACAAACTCTAAAACTGGAGGTGATGCTCTGCAAACTGTTGCTTCCCACCCAGGTTTTACAGCCTTCAGAAAATCCAAGGAAGCCACACTGCCCACCCACTGTCTTTTTCCAAAAAGATTTGGGGAAGTGACTCAAACATTAGTTAAAAATTTAATAAAAGCATTAATAAAAAAATTAAAAATTCATCAAAGCATTAATAAAAGAAAGTTGTATCATCTCCAACATTCATGATAACCTACAACAGAGCTCAAGTATTTCCCAAACATTGAATCCTCCATTTGCTGCAGTAGGAAAAGGATTTATTTTGGGAGGGTGTTTGGTATTCAGACAGATCTGTTGGAGTGTTGTGTTTTCTCTCTGTTGTTCAGACCTTTCCCTACCAAGGGTTTCTCTCTCTCTGCTACAGATGCTCAGTTTCTCTCCCAGTTTTACCCCAGGCTTTTCAAAGCCTTCAGAATCAGGGGACTGAGTATTATGAATGAATTTAGAACAAAAGAAAAAAGCACCAGGCAGCCCAAAATCAAGCCCTGAAAATCCTCCGTGCTGCTTCTCACCAGAATTACCCACGAGTGACTGTTCTGGGCTTGGCTGGATAAAGGCAAATAAAAATGAAGGCATGATGATAACAACTTTCCACTGGGTTGTTTTCTTAAGTAACACAGAGAGAAAAATACAAAAAAAAAAAAATTTTAAAATAAATCAGACAATACCCTCCTAGGTTTTGGCAAGAATTACTCTGTGTGACCAAGTATCTGTGTCACCTGTGCCTACACTTAATGTTTTTTTCACACTGCCATGTCAGAGCGTCCAGAACTGGACACTGGATGGAAACCAAACCTTTGCAGAGAGAGGGAAGCTTTTGCAAAGGGATAAATAATCCCTCTTATTTGTGCCCGTGGTTAACGTGCCCATTCCCTCACACTTCACAAGTGGCGAATGAGAGGTCTGATTAAACATGATACAAAAAGAGCTTGCAAGGAGCTCTGTTTACTAACATTTCAATTTCTATGCCTCATTTATTAGACTTAGAATAAAAAGGTTAGAGGGGTGTTTGGGATTGTCTTTAACCTTGATGATATTTCCACTGAAGCAGCATAATGGCTCTTAATTGCTTAAGTGAAGAGAACATGTTGACATGTCCTTCTTTGTGCTTAAAGCTCTGTGCCTAAACCATTATGCTAATTCAAGCATTATACACACCAAAGTATTTATGGGACTGACACAAGTGATGTTGCAGGTAAAGGGCTGTGAAATGGTCTGTAAACAGAGAGAATTGATTCCAGGCCCAAAGCGCTGCTGTTAAAGTCACAGCCATTGAACAGCCAGCCCCACGATTTCTGTCCGGATTGTCACCGTGGCTCGGGCAGTGTCAGCGGGGCTGCAGGGGGACATCACACGGGGGGCGTTCACAATGTGGGAACCAGCCGCAGAAATCCCAATTAACAGGAGACAAGCCTCGAATAGGCCTTTTTTGTTTTGTTTTGTTTTGTTTTTCCTGTGTGCAGCAGTTTTGGTCACAGAATATCCAGTTGGAGCCTTTGCTGGAACAACAAGACCTTTAAAAACAGTACGACCTGTTCCTGCGTTTTTCCTGCCATTGGAAGGGGTCACAAGGAGTCCGCGCATCGTGGGACCCCCTGCTCAGAAACAGTCCCACCAGGGGGTTATTTGCATATTCAACATGAACTGGGGAGATTATCGGTGTTTTCCTCCTTGCGTCTAAGGCTAACAGGGAGGTTGCACCTGATGCTGACATAATTTATCGTCTTGCTTAGTGGGTTACTAATAACCCATATTTGGGGCACCGAAGAGAATTTTGAATATATAATTTTGTTTAAAACCTGCATCTAATTTATTGTTTGCACTTCACTAATTTTAAACACCTTATGAGACTGATCAGCTCTGCCTTTATTTCTGCTTATTTTTATTTTTGGCTCTGGAGTATTTGGACTGACACTTGGACTGACACTTTTCCCTTTAGTCTTAAAATGCTGCAGGGTGATGGCTTAGTCTCTGTATCTCTTTTTATACACTCAGAGCAGACATTTCACTGATTTTCCTCTTTTTAAATGCCATGAGAAGGGTATCATTCATCCTACACCTCACATGGAAAATGTAAGCCTCAGAGGGAGGGCTCATATTTATAGTGGTCTGTAAAGTATTATCACACTTTGGTGATTATTTAAATTACAAAATAATTTAAATAACTGCAAAATAATAACAACTCTTTTTACAAAAAGAAAAATAGAAACGTTTACCTTGAATTCACTCAGGTGTCCTCTGAAGCTGGTCCTTCAATGAAAAAGAAATTTGGGATTCAACTGACCTGAACACAGATAAAAAACTAGAAAAATATGGAATAGTTGCACCTATTTTCCCCCAGCAGAGCAGCTCTGCATTTCCCAGCAAAGCACACCTTGGTCATGCATCAGCATTTTCCCTTTTTGCACTCTGGGATATTTCTGGTTTAATGTCATTTTATAGATTGCTGCATCACTAGAAAAAAAAATTACACTGCAACCACATTTCCTGACCATGCTGCTCCAAAAGATTCTGTAATGATGCACCCGAGATGAGCATCCCACCGAGATTCACTGTGTGCTGACATTCCTTGGGTACCATCTATCACATCACAACAAAATACTGGATGAGGGGGAAGAGATGTGGGTTTTAGTTTAGGTGTTGGAATAGCAGAAGGTGCTGGGGCCATTTAGCCCAAGGAATTCCCTTCAGTTGTGAAGTGAGTCACTTTGAATATTGAGAAAAGTCAAATAAAAGGGTGAAGAACTTGCAATAACTGAATACGGGAAGTGATGTTAAGAGGCTGAAATAGGATGCAGGACGCAAAGTGGTATCGCAGATTGCCTTTGTGAATTTGAGCAAGACACTTAACCTAAATCTCACTTTTCAATGTGTAAAATGGGGCTGACAGCATTTCCTCTCCTGTTGAAGTGCCTGGACAGACAGGCATCATCCCAGCTCCTCATCCAGAGGCTCCTCCCTGCTTTTCCCACCATGCAACCTCTCACAAATATATATGTATCCCCCCCAAACACCCTGCTTGGAAAATGGGTTTCCACAATATGACAGAGGATATTTTTGGCTGTGTTTATCCTAAATGGCAGGATGTTCATCCCTTTGAAAATGCTGCGAGGCTGTTTAAGATTTATATGTTCACTGAGTGGTCACTATCAAGTTGAAAAATGATATGTATTATCTTCAAAAGCAAATTTTCTTGCCCAGTATGATCAACAGCCCTTGAACTGTAAGAATTCGACCAGACTAAAATATGTTGCAACATTTCTTTAAGTTACCCACATTCTGGTTTTCTCTCACCTTGGGAAATGAAAACAGTACAGTCTGTCTCACATTCACTTCTCA
This sequence comes from Grallaria varia, assembly GCA_013396735.1. Lineage (NCBI taxonomy): Eukaryota > Metazoa > Chordata > Aves > Passeriformes > Formicariidae > Grallaria > Grallaria varia. The sequence continues at coordinate 629,758 of VWZG01009358.1, read as the reverse complement.
ACATTTTGAATTTCCAGGGGTTTCAGCTTTTCTTGCCATTGTAAAATGTCAAATGGGGAAATAAAG
>VWZG01009358.1:594692-624692 GCA_013396735.1 Grallaria varia | reverse complement strand
CAGTGCTAGAGGTTAGTCTCAGATTATGTTTGTTGAAGAAGAAATGGTCTCCAGTTGTGCCAGGGGAGGTTTAGGATCACCTGGATCTGATGCCGGATTTTTGGCAGGAGGCAACCAGCAGTCCTGGTCTTCAGCAGAGCTCTCTGGACATCTTGTGATGCAGCAAAATCTTCCTGGAGTGCCCAAATGGAACAGCAGGACATCTGGGGGGTTGCAGCATGAAATGAGATGCCCCTTTTTTCTCCTAGGGTTGAAAGAAAAATATTTAAGCTACTGAAATAAAAATATGAGTGGTTATTAAAAATTGTGGAATAGGTATTTATTTATTCCCCATAAAAACCCATTTGAATTAGAACAGGACATTGCAAAGGTGCTCCATAAAGGAAATTGCTTCTTCCCCTGGCACTCAGTGGTTTCCTTTGTGGAACTTTTCCATCAGAACTTTGAAGTGCAGTATTTCAAATTCCCGTTCCCTCCTGTTTCCCTCCAAGCAACTGAATGATTGTCTAGTTACCCACACGGTGTGAAGGGAGGCTCAGTGTCTCGGGGGGTTGGAGCCTCCAGCTCCGTGCAGGGGAACAGAAATTCCTTCAGGTTTTGGACATTTTAGACACCAAAATTACAGAGGAATCACAATTAGATCCAGTCACTTGGATCACAGTTTTGGGTGCTGAGGTTTGTTGCCCAACTCAGTGTGTGGGCCCTTTACATGGCCAAGTCCAGGCTCTCTTTTGGGGGCTCTGAGGGTGCTTTGAGCTGGTTGTACCAAAGGGGTACTTCTCTGGGTGACCCAAACTAGGAATTGGGAAGAACAAAACCACAGGGATTGTTTGGTTTTTCTATTTTTATAAACATCCCAGTGACCTCCAGTAACCGAAACAGGATTGATGGCAATGGCTACCAGCCTTTGTCTCCTCTTTTTGAGCCCTAATACAAGGAAATTCCAGTAATTCCTGCTAAACCTGGGAAAAGAACACCCAATATGCTTAGCCAGAGCTCAGCAGCTGCATGGTGTTCATCAAGCCTGGTGTTTATCAAGCCTCAAAAAAATTCTGAGCAATTATTTCATTTGTTAAAATGCTCAGTGTCCATTTTATAAATCAGGGTTTTAAATTCTCTGCTGAGCTATGGAAATAAATATCATCCAATTTTTGGGAAAAGGCTAAGTGAAGAATTAAATGAGTTAGAAGAAGCAGCACTAGTGGAGGTCAGGTCTGGATTCATGGGCTTCAGCCTCAAATTCAGCCCCACTGACATATCTCAACATAAATTAGCATTAAACCTAATAATCTCCAACTTTTGTTATTCCAGTTCTGCCTTTAAGTGACATGGTCATTGTATTTCTACACTTGATTTCTCCTTGAGTAGGCAGATACAATTAAGAAATTACCTCTCTCTGCCACAGCAGTTCCAAATGCTTGGGAGGGAGAGAAGGAAACTGGGACTGTGCCATTCCTGCCTGGCTGTCCCACCAGCAAACAGCTGTCCAGATGTGCTCCAGGCCACTCAGGAGTGCTGCTGCTCAGCCCCGGTCCTGTGCAAACCGAGGGGCGTTTCGGGTTTCCTTGGCAGGGTCAGCACATCTGCTCTGATAACTTACAGCAGTGTTTTAGCCCAACCAGGACTGCTGGGCCTCCAGCTCTCTTTGAATCCATGATTTCTGCCAGTGCTGGAGTTCTGGGTTTGGATTTGGAATTCTGGGTTTTGCCTTAATATGGTTCCAATCAAACACTGTTGCAACGAGGCTGCCAAACCCCTGCAACAGGTAAGAATTCACCCTGCTGGACCTCCTGGCATCCACTGGACAGGATTTTAGAGAAGACCAAGAGGTAAGAGCCTGTTCAGGAATGCACAGTGGGGTTCAGAGTGGTGGATGTCCAGGCTGAAGGAGTCACTGGAAGGATGAAGGCCTCTTCCTGCGAGGAATCTCGCCTGGTTTATTCCTTTCCACCTGCCTTTGCTGGGAGGTGTTGGAGCAGGTTGCACAAAGCCACCAAGAGCAAAGAGGATGTAAGTTTTGGGCTGAAGACACTGAGATACAGAACAGCCCACCAGGCTGGAAGAGGCCCCAGAGTAAGCTGTAATTAAAATATAAGGAGAAGATTTTTTCTGCCTGCAGACTGGCCCACGGGTCAAAAATCTTGCTCCTCACAGAGGGTGGAACTACAGACAGGAGGGATTTGCAGGTGACAGTGACAGCTCCTGTGCTCAAGGAGAGCTGGAACATAAAGCAGCATCGTGTAGGAGCAAGTCCCTCCTGTTCTGCTCCTCGAGGTGTATTCAGCCACAGGGATCTGACTGTGGGATCCACAGGAGAGAGGAAGACCATGAAAAACGCTGGATGGATTCTGGAAGCCCCTTACACAGACTGTTTTTTATGGAAAAACCCAACCCTGTCATTTTCTTGGCATCACCTCCTGATGCAAAGGGTCTGTACATTTGGGGGGTGTGAGAGTGAAGGCTGGCAGTGTGAGCATGATGTAATTTAAGTATTTTGGTACAGCAAAATGGAACAGAATTACTTTTCCTATTATCTTCCAAAAGTTACTGAAAAAGATATGAAATATATTCTCCAGGAAAAAAAAATCCAAGTTTTTTTTTTTTTTTAAATGCAATTTCTTTTGGCAGTTTATTCGTTCGTTATTCATTCCCCCTCTTTCACGTCGTGAAGGCTTTCTATTATGAAACATTCTGGGGAAAAAAAGGAACAAAAAAAAAAGTATACTACTTCTTTAAAATATATTGCAAGAATCCTCATTTCCAGATTTTTATTGCAGCACTAGCTGGTATTCTTGCATGCAGTTTTGTAATTTATTCTGAACATTCCACTTAAACCTTTTTTCAATAGCATGATTTTATTAGAGTCAGCTCACTGGACTTTCCCAAAAAGGTATTTAAGATCAAATAAAACCAGTGCTTGGAAAAATATCATTACAATATGAAAGCAGTTACAAAAACATTAGTACTGCAAAGTTTTATTTCAAATGGCTGAGCCTGCTGTACCCCAGGTTATTGCACTTCTACTTCCTCAGACACACTCACTGGAAAAATGGGGAAAACTGTCATCTTTGCAGTTTTTACCTGTTTCTCAAAAAAAAAAAAAAAAGGCACCCAATTTACGGGGAGGCAGCGATTTTTTTTCAGCACCACCATTAATAAGGACAGCAAAGCATCCTTTGTTCCTGCCTTCCTGGCCTTTGCAGGGGATGGTTCTGGCAGTGGCCCCAAGGAGCTCAGCGATTCCCTGGGGTTTGGGGATTTGGGAAGGGGCAGGGAATTTGTGAATTAGGGCAAAACCGTGGCTGCTACACCCAGAAAAGGTTCATCTCAGCAATAAATGTGGGGTGATTTCACATGGATTGCCCATAAAACACCCTCTGGTGCAGCACAGCAGGGCTGGTGCCGTGCCCCAGTGCTCCCAGTAACCACCAGCACCATTCCCACTGGGACTGCAGCTGGGAAACGCTCCCAGAGCTGCACCTCCCCACAGCCAGGCAGGCAGGGCAAATATTTGCCTTTTTCAGGTGTTATTGTCATCCCAGAACTACAGAGTGGTTGGGGTTGGAAGGGACCTTAAGGATCATCCTTTCCACCTCCCACTGGACCAGGAAAGGCTTGGAAAGGAGATAATCGACAGCTGGCACTGGTGGAACTGGAGCTCAGCCCGATCCTTCTTTGGTGTCTTTGAATTCCACAGGATAAGTTTTAAAAGGGGACTTTTTGTGGGTGTTCCTGCCTGAAACCTCCCTCGAAATATCGGTGATGGTCAAAAGAGAGAAATCCTAAACTCAACTGAATCAAAATCAAATCTAGAGTATAAATGAAAAGGAAGAAATAAAATTAATGAAATTTTACTCACTTTATCATCAGATTCTGTGACACAGGATTTTATTTTCTGTTCTTTGCACTTGGATACTTATATTTATTTTCTGGGCCAAACCTGAGGGGAAGGCAGCCCTTTGAACAGCACCCCTTATTCCCCCTTTTCCCAACCCCTTTCTAGGCTGTTTTTTCCGAAGCAGCATTTGGAGCAAAGCAGCATCAACGCACTTAAGTTTGAGGATTTGGTGCCACGTCTGGACTTTTAAATCCTCTTTTAAACTCACAACTTACTGTTCATATTACTTTTCTAAGTAGAAATATGCTTAAAAAGTAAAGTCTTTATTGCTTCTTAAAAGGCGTAGTGCTCTGTGATAAATTCTCATATTTTGACTGTTAATATGTTTGAATGAAAATTATTTATACATTTTGGTGAGGTTGAATGGTTTTCATTTGATTGCTGCCTCTGGAAATGAAAGCAGAGTAGCAGGAAATTTCCATGTCATGCTGTGATGTATATCCAGATTATGAGCTGATTGTGCAGCAGATGAACACCAAGTAAAATCATTTGCATCAAACTGTGACAACTGCAATTCCTGACAAGGCCTCTTAGTTTTTTGGGCTATTATCATTGTACAAGAATATAATCTATTGACAGCAGGGCTGTTTAATACATTTAAAGGCAGACAGTGGAAGAAATCTTAACTGTTTTCATTCACCACTGCACAAGGGTGCAGATCAAAAGTGAATTATATTTAAAAATATGCATGTATGATGATAAGATGCATGACATTCATCAACCTGTTTAGTCATGGTTAAGCTGCACTGCTGAAGATCCAATATTACTGCCATATGTGGGCTGAAATAGAGACGTGAGACTGGAAATTAGATTATTGCCCAGCAGAAGTGAATAAACAGGGGGAGACATTCTTTCTTCATCTTTCTTAACCTTTCCTCTTGTTTTAAATCCTGCCCTTTTGTACTTTTGGTGGGCTGTTTTGTCTTACTGCAGCTAAGCAAATTGAAACTTTTTAAACCTGCAGGAGTTTTATTCCCTTTTTCTGTGGTAAAAAGCATCCCTGTTTTTTTTTCAATAATAATAATAATAATAAAAATAGTTGCATTTGTATGACTTTCTGATATTAGCTGTTTCTGGATCAGGATCCAAATAAATACATTGCATTTCCAATGTCAGGTATGATTTGTAAAATTATTGAGGTACATTAATTAAGGTATTAAAAGAGAGAATTGAGGGACAAACGATGTAATTGTTTAAAAAAATCCTGATTTTTGTGTTGTTACAAAATGCTGCAATCCCTTCCAAGGTCCAGGGCAAGTAATTCCTGATCTACTTGGTTTTTGGAGCCTGGGGAGCACAGAGAAACACAGAAGGGAAGAATTTTGGCGTGTTTGTTTTGCTGTTTGCTCCAGCATTAACAATAAATAAAGATGGATCAATTAAAAAGAGCTAATTGTTAAAAATTGCCTTCTTGCCTTGGGCTTGCACTCAGCATCCCCCCAAGGTAAGACAAAGCCCTCAGGTGGGTTTTCAGTGGGTTTTCGTGTCAGAAAACTCGGGAAAGGCAAAGGGCTGAACATTCCTGGGTTCTTTTGCCTTCGATTCTGATTTGTGGGATGCAATGCTGGTGACCTGAGCTGCATTTTGGCAGCCCCGTGATGATCCAAGGGGAAACAGGCAGCATTCCTTACCTCCCCAGCCACTGGCAGGGCTGGTGCCTGTCACAAGGGCATTTCTGGGGTGAGGTGGAAGCAGGGGCTGCTCTGCAGACATCTCAGTCCACATTCCCACTGAAACTCCACTCCTGCCTTGGCTTGCACGTTGTGTGGAGTGAAGTGGGCTCTGGAGATCCTAGCGAGGTGTTGGAAGCTGTAAAAATGAGGAGAAATAAAGAAAAGTCAGACGACTTTTTTCTACACAAAACCAGGGTATGCTCCTAATGATCTGTCCTGCCACTATGCAAATTGCATTAAAATGGGATTAAATTCCAATAAAATTAACTCCACCAAACTATTCAAATATGTCTACAGTTTCATCTTCTTCACAGTGTTTAGGGTAATGGTAAAAAGGGGTTATTTTCCAGGGGATAGGAAGATATATCAGTCCTGCTTCAATAAAAGTGGGGGAGAAATCTGCCTGGAAGAAGGAAATTTTACCTGTGTTCATTTTGGTGGGAGAGAAAAACATGGCTAAAAAACATGGCCAGTTGGGTTTTGTGTCATCCAAAAATAAAGAATTCCTTCTATGCATTATCCGACTTCATCCCTCAAGCAGGGAATGTTTTGTTGCCAACAAACACCACCCTGGTCCCAAACCACTGGTTGCCCCTTGTAGGTGCTCAGGCAATATAAAGTTTCCTTTCCTTTTGCTACAAAACCTCCTTCTGTAACAAAAAAGGGTGAGAATGCCAATAAAAAAATCTCATTACCATTAGAACTTGTGTTTTTCCAGGGTCCAACCTGCAGCGCACTGAGGTCATGGGTGAAAGGCCTTGGTTTTTATTGCCATTATTGGTTCATCTGAGCCCAAAATCGGGCTCTGTGGGTCAGGAAGATGGCACACAGAGCGTGGAAAGGCGCTGCACTCAAAGGGGTTTGCTCTTTCACCCCGTAGCCAAGTTATTCCCCCAGTTCTGCCTCGGGAGAAGGGAACAGCCAGCAGGTCCTGCCTTGGGATGACACTGGCAAGGCTGGAGAGCTCCAGAGCATTCCCATCTCCTGGATGGTGCTTTTTTTTTTGCCATTGGAGAGGTTGCTGTGTCGGTAACTAAGCACCGACCATTTGGGGGTCTTTCAAATGTCAGCCCAGCGCCGACATGAAATCAAACCTGCCTTTATTGGATCCACCGGAGAAAACCCAGAGATTAAAAAGTTATCAGGTTTATGATGTCATCCTTTTTGGAGCTGAGGAGCAGCTGTTGCTGCATAACAGCTCCGAGCGTGATGAACATTTTGGGAGAAGGGGTGATTTTTTTAAATGCAACAATGGAATGTGACTCTTCTGGAAGGAAATCTCGCCCCTGCCTTCCTCTGACACGTGCAAAACGGGCTGTGGCAGTTTTTGGGGACTGCACGAGGCAAAGTAAAGCGAAGCTGGTAATAAGCAACTTGGCATTTATTCTTTATGGAGGAATATTTGTTCCTCAAAGTCAGACTATGTGGAATATTAGCATTTGAATAAATTATTCAGCACTTTCTAGAGAACGCAAGGGGAAAAAATCTTTGCAGCATTATAACGTGGCAATCTGCAGGGGAGCAGGGAAAGAAGGCTGTCATTTTTTCTTCAATTACAAAAGGCAAATATTTATTATTTATAAGTATTCGCCTTGTATAGGCTTAAATGTTATTTATGAACCTGTTGCATAGTGATTTTCAATGTAACTCATTATTTTTAGCCTTAGGGTGTTGTAAAGGAGCATGGATATATTTAATGACACTCTGCTAGTCAGCGCAATTACACTGTAATCATTATGTAAAATGTGCTATTAATTAAACCAATTTCTAGTTAGAACATTCTCTTCTGCAGGGCTTAATCTTAATCTCTGGCAATCTTTCTCTCTGTTTTTCACCCATTAATTATATGATTACTTTTTAAGTTACATATGATAAAATATGTTTTTATTTTTAAGCTTAATATGCTCAATTATTTGTATTTATCAAGCCATTTGCCTGAATTATTGAAAAGGCTTTATTTGCCAAACAAAAGGAAGGAAAAAAAGAAACATAACACGAGGCAGTTATCTGGGACTCCATGGCAGTTTGATGGCTGACAATTGCTTCTGATCTGCTCTTTAGATCTTCTAAGGCTGAGTTTAATTTTCAGTTCAGAAACATCTCATCTTCAATCTTCTCTTTTCATCCTAATTACTACATAGAAACCTACACTTATTCTTAAATGCTTCATTTATACACAGAGGCAAACCTCCATATTTTACCCCATTGCACTGGCTCTTTATTTCTTTAAAGGTAGTTTTACGAAAACTTTTCTCAGTCTAAACACAGTTGACATGAGCACCGACCAAATAATTAATACTAAGACGTTATGGTGGTTTACAAATTAATACTGTTAACAATTCTGGTTAAAATTATTGCATCTAAATGTCTAGTTCACTTTAGAAAAGAGAAAAAATCACCTAATTTCAAAGTCATCCTTGCTCTGCTCTGCAATGACCCCTTGTGGAAAAACCACTTGAGAAGAGGAGGAATCATCTCCAAAGGCTCTGAATATTCCCTGGAAATGCAACATTTCCTTCTTGCCCAGGCTGATGGTGGGGGATTATGGACTAATTAGCGGGGAAATCTTTGGGTAGTTGTTTTTCTCTGAAGTCCCAAGGGTTTGGGAGATCTTCAGTTCAGGGTCTCCACACCAAGGTGGAGCCTCCCAAGGCAGCTCCTCCCCACAGCAGCTGTGGGTGGACCAACCATCGTTCCTGCTCAGCCTTTGCCAGACAGCTCCCAGGGGGTGGTGTAAATCAGGGATAAATCCACTCTGGATTTCCACAGGTGGCCCTGGGGGGAACAGACCCCTCTGTGGTGTGGGAGCTGCCTCATCCCATCCCCTGCTGCCAAGGTTGTCACCTGCTCCAGCACACAGAAGGCAGATGGCCAAGAGTCACATCCTCTTCTGCGTCACTCCTCTGTGCACCCACCGCGTACCCAGCACACTGTCTCCATGCTGGAAGACTCCCAGGAGAAGACCTGTTCCCACAGGAGCAACTCCCTCTGTGCCCTGCCTTTAACTGAGGGAATAAAAACCTCTGGAGAAAGTGTTTTGCAAGTTGGGAAAGAGCCGCCTGACTATAAAGTTCTTTCTCCTCGAAAGTACGAGTAGAGAAGGATACCATCAATTCCTTGAAATCCTGTTGCATTTTCCAAGGAAAACTCAAGGCTAAAACAGCATTTCTGCAGCCTGAGCTCATGAATCCAGGCCAGCTTTGTGCTCCACCTGAGGACAGCACCTTCAGGACAGGATTTATAGGTCTGTCCCAGCCCCTTTTCTCCTTGGAAGCCAAGAATGTGAACAGAAGGGAAGTGACTGGATTCTGCAGCAACATTCTCTTAATGGATACGCAGCCCGGGAGGGAAGGGGTGGTGGGAGCAGAGAGCACTGTCTCTTGCCACCTTGAGGGTGGGTCTTGACCTGTTCTGGTTGGATGTATCAACATCTCAGAAGGTTCATCAGCCAGGAGAGAGGAGTCTTTGCTCAGATAAAGAGTTCATTCTTCTGGTTAGTGCTGTCATTTCTGCCCTATGGACGCTTTCTCTGTCACTGCCATTCTGACTTGGGACTTGTTTGGAAATGGGTTTTGTGCTGTGAGTTAATTAGTAGAGAAAAACCCCAACTGCCATGGGACTGAGCCATTTTCTGAGAGCAAGACAACTCCTCCTCATCTGAGGAGCTGGTGACTGCTGCTGTAGACAGGTCCCCCCCAGAAAGCTGGATTTCAGATCAACAAACCCTTCCATCTTCACTTACAAGAACACAAGACAGGCGACCACACCTGCCTGCCATGTTCTTTTGCTTGCACTGGTTCCCAGCTCCTTCTGCCCCTTCTGCCCTTGCTGAATATCCTTAAATGCTGCTTTGTCCAGTGAGGTGGCAGCTGCAGGGAAAGCAGCCAGAGAAAACCATGATTGGAAGGGGGAAAGAGGACCTCAAGTGCCTCGTATCTCATTCTGGAATTTTGCTTATGCTCCCAAACAAACCAAGGATGTTCTGCACCCTCCAACCACTGCCTGGCCACAGTTTGCTGCACTCCCTGGCACAGCTCCAGCAGTTTTGGGGTCGCTCTTGCCTGTGCCACAGTCCAGTCCCAGCTCAGCCCGAGCAGGGTCCTGGGGCTGCTCGGTCACAGCTCCCATGGGCACTTGGTGGCTTTGCTGTTCCCAGAACTCCAGCACCAACTGGAAATCCTTGCAAGACCCATCACAGCATTTACTGGTTTCTCACATCACCTGAGGTGAGAAAAGCTGCTGTGAGGGAGAGGAGGGGTCAGTCCCAACCTGCCTTGTTGTGTCCATGGACAGCGCCTGTAACAAAGGCCAGAAATTCCATGATGGAAAAGTAGGAATTGGGGCTTTGGGATACAGGGCATACCCACTGCCCATTCCCCAGCACAAACCTGCCCAGCCTCAGCCTCATCTCACACAAACACACTCATGAGTAGGAAAATGTGTAGGAATAATGTCCCTAACACGAATAGGACAGGGATCACGAGGTGAGGTCTCCTCTGGGATCCCATCAGGGTAATTCCCCTGTGCTCAGGGTGCAAGAAACAGCTGGTGGGGCATGTGAATTGCTGATGGTTCCCTCTCCCCATTGTTAAGCTGCTGTGCCCTGTCTGAGCCCAGCCCTCTCTCACAGAGAGCTCACGGATCTGGCAGCAGGTACCTCGCAAAGAATCCCTGGCAAACAGTTCCCTGCAACTCTATTTTTAATATACATTGCTGACCCTAATGATGGGCTATTGAGATGAGGGCAAGGAATGTCTGATCAAGTGGAGATTAATTTTTGACTGCGCTGTCTGGAAATGCATGAAAATGCACTCCTTTTTCTATTTAGACTCACAGGATGCTTTGATTGATTGACTAGTTTACAAATGAAGGTGATAAAATTAGGTTGAAGACCACATACATTTCTTAAAATGAGTCTGGCTGGTCGTGGAGACAATGAGGTTTGGACAGATTGTATTGCTGGTTTAGGCAATCTTCTGAACATGTCAAGATTTATAGACCTGTACTGTAATGTTACAATTGCAGCTCACTGATATAGGTTTCTTTGCAAATTCTTTCCCATTTTATTTGAAAAAGGCCATTAGAGAGTTATAGACTATTGAAAAAGCTTTTTCTTTGCTAACCCTTAATAAACTCCTCCAAACAAGGACTACTGCATTTTTGTATTAAATTTAGACCAAAATCTATAAAACATGTTCTCCCAGGTTTGGATAATTTGATTATTATTATCTAAATGGAGTTATGGTTCATATTGGCTTGCAGCAGCGTACGTGGTAAATAAAAGGTAAGTTAAGGTTTGTACAAGGTCTTAGGACACTGAGGATTTCTCACTCCTCATTTGGCTTACTGGATTTTGGGAATGGGAAGTGTATTTCCCCAGGTTGAGGAATTATAAAAATAAAATCCTCATAACGTAGTGCTGAAATTAATGTTGCATCGAGCTAGAAACAAATTGCTATTAACATTTCTTTACTCTTACTGTTGCACAAATACCCACAGAAGCCTCGGGATTTCCTTAATAAAACAGACAAGGTTTACCAAACAAATGAAAACAGACAACGATGGGTTTCATGCAAAATTAAAACCCATGATGACATTAAAAATCATTACAAGAGAAGAGCAATAGATAAGATATCAAAGCTCTTTATGAATTAATAATAAATTCTATTTTATACATTTTGCCGTCAGACTAATGTTATCCAAGAACTTTGTCAGCGACGTCCTAGAGAGAGAGGGCTTGGGTGTGTTTAAAATGTAAGCTCCTGGATTTTGTTTTCACGCCTTGTCTGCTTGAAAATCCACCAAAATGTGATGCTTCCTTGTGGTTGGAGTGCTTGAGGAAGACAGACCAAGGTTCAGTGTGCATGGGTTGGCACATCCTGTCTCTGGGGAGAGGGCTGAGGATGCTCCAACGTGGAACAAGGCTGGCTCCCTTTCCTGCAGGGACATGGGGTGGAAAGCTGTGGGAGCAGCAGGAGCGTTTCAGGGATGGGAGCCCCAAGGGAAATGCTGGATGCCACCACAAGCCTTGAGTAGATCAAAGGGGCTGCTTTAATAAAAGCCCTATGGGAGCATCTCCACCTCCCACGGAAGTTTAGAGGTGGGAGGACCAAAGGTGCCCGCGAGCCTCCCTCCTTCCCCAGGCTGCCAAAAATGCACCCTTTGTTGGGGTACAGCATAAAATCCCAACTGCACGTGCCTCGGGGGCAGGCTCCTTCCTCACCCAGAAGTTCCTCACTGCAGGCCTTGGCAGAGCTCCTCATTTCACCACCTCCCCAGGATCTGAGAGATTTTTAATTAATTAATTTGCCCGTGCCTTCGGGGGGGGAGGATTTGCCTTTCCCCAGCCTAAGTGCAGTCCATCCTTAAAAGGCAGCAGTAATGGGGGTTTGGGAAGGTGAGGATCACACAGCAGGGATAAGATGAAGGCTGCAGCAGCAGGGCAGGAGGGGCACAGCCATGCACGGCGGGCACGGCTTCTCAGCCTGCAGGTGATGAGTTTGGGATTCTCAAGGGAAGAATTGCCAGGGGAGGAGCGGTGAGAGATGGGCCTGGGAAGCTCCAAACACCAAAACATCACTCATGTAACTCTGGGATGTCAAGAGCTGCTGCTCCTCCAGTGGTCCTGAGCTTGCAGCCAGCCCTGCACGGCTCATGGGATGCTGCTCTGAGGTTTATGTTTCAACCAGGCAATGTCTGGTTGGTTTCTCTTACTCTGCTGGTTTGAAAAAGATTCTAAAAGAGATTTGCTATGAGAAGAAAACAATACATATATTGACGCTGAAATCAGCTGGGTACTAAAGACCCAGTGGGTGTGGGGGTTGTTTTTCTGTAGGGCTCTGACACTGTAAATAAAGATTATTTGAAGAGGAAGTTTCTCAGGCCAATGGACTGACCATATTCTGAGCTTTGCACGCTGATGCAGGTGGTCCGTGAGGATTTTTAATACAAATAACCCCTGTATATTGAAGAAAAATCAGCATTAAGCAGTAGAATAAACGCCCTCTTGATCTGATGCTAAATTTTTGATCACAGATGAGCTAATTTTCTGGGTTTATGTAAAAAAATAGGTTGCCTATTAAAGATCTGGCATTAAAACAGAAGAAAAGAAAAGCCTGCAAATCAGAAAGGACCTTGATATTCCTGGCTGGAACATGATTACTCCACTCTATCTATTCTAATGCACATGAAAGCAGGTTTACTCTCCTCCCCACCCCCCGTAATGGGAGCGGCTCCCGTAATAGCTGTGAATGTTTTCTGGGAATGTCTGAAATCTTCCACCAGAGGTGTTTAAAGGTTTAGCTATGTTTGAAATCCAGCTATTCTTCAATCTCCCCAGCCAGCCAATCCAGGGGCCTGTTGGTCCACAAGTGTCTGCCATCTTTCTCTGATTGTCAGTGGGAATAGACTGATGGATCACTTCCCTGTGTCACCGCTCCGGACTGGTGACAATCAGGGAAATGATTGTGTCTGCCTCTACACAGATCTGTAATTGATTGCCTAAACCCTAAGACTCTCTTTCCCAGTTGATATGATGGAACATTGGACTGAAATCACTCCCGATGAGGAGGAGTCAGGACCATTTGTTATTTACTCCTTCCCTTGCGCCTTCCTTCTCCCCTGCTGGAATTGTCCCCCAAGAACACATTATGGTAATCACACAGAATGTATGTATAGGAATCAATCACAGGCAGAGCCGTCACAAGAGTTATGACATTACAAAGTCTGTTTGTAACTTTTGATTTATGGAAGATTTTCTGGTTTATAAATTGAGAGTGAGGCATGTTGGGATGGCTTAACCCTTGAACTCCTCGGAGAAGATGAACCAGGAGAATTAATGCAGAATGGGCAGGGCCAGGCTTCCCTAGCTCGTAATCACTCCATTATGAAATGAGACTAATGTTATTTGCTTCCTATTGCCAGCCTGTAAATGTTTTTGTATGAAAGAAAAATGCTTTACAGGAAAAAAAATAACGACAAATCCTGCAAGAAACCTTTCTACCCAAAGGCTGCTCAGACTACACATATGCTTAATTTTTGCGCTGTGGCCCCCGGCAGCCGTCCACGCCTGCTCCCCAAAACATATGCTTAACTTCAGCTCTGGGCCTTCCTCTGGTGGAGCTCAATGGGTTTGGAGCACACACTTATCTTTAGGCTTTAGGAGCTCTGCTAATGCTGATGAACTTAAACATCTGCTTCCCATCACTTTGCTTTTCACCTCTGCACGGGCCCTGCAGCGCCCGGGTCTGACACCTGGCTCTCAACTGTGAAAAGAAAGGCCTGAATGTATAGATAGTGTGTCACATTAATGCTGCAAAGGTGTGGAACATTCAACATGGTTATTTACAGCTCAGGAGATGTGTGTGGGAGTTCATGAATGGCTCTGGGTGTATGAGGAAAATATTTATATGTGTCCTTTGTACTTGATACACGCGTTGTCTTCCCCAATGGGAATACCTGCATTACCCTTTTGATGTTTTAAATATATTATTTTGGGTTTCAAAAGTGTATTTGGAAACTCTGAACCCCTACCACATCTCTCTCTACCACTGACCCTTCCTCTGTGAGGACTTCCCCACATCACCTTGTTCCTACTCAGATACACCCCTTTGTTAGTCTGATTTAATTTTCAATACGATGCTGCCCAAGAGAAGCAGTTGTTTTTCAGGGGGAAAATTGTTTTTCCATGACATTTTGCTCGAGCGCATCCTTGTCAAACAGGCTGTGTTAAATGGCTGGCATGTTCTAGTTGGGAATGGATTTCAGCAGGGGATACAACACCTTCTGAACGTGTGGACACAAAGGTCTAGCTCTGCAAAAATGTGGGAAACTGATGTGTAAGACACCAAAAGTCTTGTATTTAAATCAGGTACAAAACTACATTCTACCCTCATGGTAAACATTCTAGAAGGCACTTTTTTGGCTCCTTTGCCTTGTGATATGTATCCAAACCACTGGAAAATCCAGAGTGCACAAGTGAGCTGAACACCCACCCTTTCCTCTGGGACATGGCAGTTTTTACCCCTGGTAATGTTCAGAGGCCCCTGAGGACACCCAAGGGCTCAGAGCGGAGGGAGCAGCATTCCAGCTTGAAAAGTCACCCCAAGAGCAGAATTTAGCTTATCCCACACTCAGAAAGTTGCCTGATTTTCAAATATTTACCTGATAATCTTCACTAGGTAATACATTTATCTGTTCTGCTGACAGCTGTACTCATTTTATTGGCTGATGGCTAAACGAAACCAGGTTTTCGTTTTAATAGCACAGCAGTCCTTCTCTGCCTAATCTCCTCCTTCAGCCCCAGACTGAAAGCTAATCAGATTGCAGATCCCACTGGGCACACTCTGTGTTTTTTTAATACATTAGGAAACCTCTATCACCATCACTGGAAAACTTAGAAAAACATTTGAAAACAAAAAAGAGGAATAAATGAAAATGTTATGAACCTGGGAATGTTAATTAAGTCATTTTCAAAGAAAAGGCTTTTGTTTCAGAATAAAATGCCATGTCGCTTATTAAGAGTGAACATTTTTCCCTCTACAAGAAGGTTCAACAAAGGAATCAGAACCATTAAAAAATGTAAGCAATGCAACTGGATGCCATGAAGTTCTGCTGTAAACTGTTACAGACAAACTAAGTATGAAATAAAGGCCTAGTAGGACGTTTTTATTGGTGTCCCTGTGTCAGGACATCACCTTTGATCCTTTATAGGCCTCTCTCAGCCCCATGGCCAATGCAACAGAGAGTAATTCAACCTCTTTCCCATCATCATTATTTTTACCCTTCTTAGAGATCCACTTGAACCAAAAATCCAGACCAAAGCCTGAAATGTCAATATTTTCAAAGTCACATCCTCATAGGAGCCCTGGAAACACTTTGGAAAACGAGCCCCTAGTCCAGATACAATAAAATAAATTTAAAAAAACCTAGGGGCCAGAAAAAACAGTTGTATCAGAATCAGTAAACAAAACTGCAGCATCAGAATAAGTTGCTCGATTTGCAGGTGCAGATTTGTCAGAATATTAACCGGAGTCTTTCCTCTCAGGACACAACCCACAGAAGAGAGAAGCTGCTCCCTGTGATGGGTCATTTTTTTGGTTAGCCTGGGCTAGTAATGAACAAGTCACAGCCAAGCAAATTAATCTCTCCGGCTCTCCAGAAATGAAACTTCATGTACAGCAATTTGGGCTTCATTGCTTTTTCACTGTGCCCTTTCTCTGAGATTCTTCATAAAAAAGTAAAATCAAATTAAAACCAGTGGAAAGCGTGTTTTAACCACTCCAAAAATGCTCGTAGGTTTTCCATTAGGCACACACACATTCCAGCACGTGTCAGATGAGGTGGTGAGCATATTGTACATTGTCTAGACTTATCCAAACAGATCCCATTAAAAATGAAGCTCCCCAGCTGGTCATTTGGGATATGTGGGGTCTGAGCGTGGTCATGGCTCACTGCCATTTATTGCTGCACCACCAGAAGCACCCTGGGTTAATCTCAGCACGAAGACAATGCCCAGGTAGTGCTGCCAGCAGGAACTCCTGACCCTTGACCACATCTGAGTCAGTATCAAAAGCCCTGCAGATTTTGGCTTCTTATGCCCCACCTATTGCTTGGTATTTCTGTGGCTGTTTTGTTTCTTTCAATTTAATTTCTTATTCTGGTGTTTCCTGGAAAATGCAATTGCTCCCCACTCTACAGACAATTTAAGCCCCCTCTCACCTATAAGCACGGGAGTTGTCCTGTTAAGCACATCTGAAATTCCACTTGCTTGAATGTATGTTGATTTAAGCCCTGCTAACCACAGAATAGGAAATGTATATTTTAACAGTTAGTTAGATCAATTAACCCTCATTAACCAGTTGGTGCTTCATCAACATAAAGCAAATATAATAAATATCTCCAGAGCCCTACTGTATATTGAGCACATGCCAATTAATTAAAAACGTGGTATTAGCAGTTTATCAATGATGGCATAAATAAGTATCTATTACATCACCGTTAATCTCTGTAAATATGTTTTTAATAAGCTCATGGTATTTAGTCAGCATACAATAACTCTCTCATTAAGCTTAAATTAAATGCATGATTAAGCATATTAAAAACACTTAATTTAAAACGTTGCCAACATTCTTCATGTTGGGTTCTGTGTGGCTGCGGTTGCTCAGGATTGAAGGTGACTACCTGAGTCTGGAGGAGTCACTGGCCCTGTGACTTTCTTCTCAGTGTCCACCAAGACTCTGAATAATTTAATGCTACAATTTTATTCACTCACATTACAGGCACTGCACTGAGATCCCCCAGCTTTGCCCTCGGAGTTTCCCTTCCCAGGGAAGCCACTGGTGCTCAGGGAAGGAAGAACGAGGAGCCTGAATGTTGGGCCTCTGGCCTTGATTCCCACCCATTCCAAGAGGATAAACTGGAATCAGAGGTTTCTCAGCTGCAGCAGCACATTCAGCACATCCCTCTAAAATCCTGCTGTGTTTCAGTACCCGGAGGGGACAAACTCCTTCCCACAACCAGGATCAGCTCCAGGGTCTGGCAGGGGGAAGGAATGTCAGCAGCGTCCCCACTTCTGTATATATTATTTTTGTAAATCTGAGGTGCAAATGGTTTGTAGAATCTCAATTACAGCCCTTATAATATTGTCATGTGCAATCAGCTCACTATGAAAACAGGGCTTTCAGAGGGGAAGAAAATCATTTGAACCTGTGCTCTGCAATAGATTTGAATATTCAGATAAGGTCAGTGGTCAGAGCAGGGGTGACAGCTGCGCTCAATAACCGGGTTCCGTGAGACAAAATCTTTGTGTCTGGGTGGGAATCGCCTGGAGAAGGGAGGTTCTCAGGAGGAATCAGCGCGATTCAATTGAGCTGCGTCGCCACTTTATTTCCAGGACGCCTGAGGCGTGATGGAAGCCTTTGGTGTGGCCACCAGTCCAGGGTGCTGATCCTGCTGACGGTGTCACCACGGTGCCACCGGGTCAGACATCCTGCTCCGCTGTGACTGCGGGGCCGAGGGACAGCGATGGCTTGTCTTGGCTTTCCTGCTCACTGACCCCTGCAGACCTGAGCAAAGCCAGCTCTAACAGAGATGACAAGGGGTTCTGATGGCCCCGGCTCCAAGTTCTCCTGACACCTCTTTAAAGAGCCTGGTAATCCCAAGAGGCTGAGACCTTGGTCCTGGCAGTCGGGGTCCTTCGTGTCACAGCTGAGCACCCAAAAATAGGGCACCCAGCACTATGAATATTTTAACACCATGGCTCCCCTTCCAACATCAGTCTCCTAATTAACTATAAACCACAGCACTGCTGGAAATCCACTGGTAAGCAGGAGAAGCACAGTTAAGATCACACTTAAGAAGCTAAGGATGATTAACCTTTGCCTAGGTTATAAAATGGCCCATTTACGAACTGTTGCTACTGAATATATCACCTTGATATCAATTGGATTATTGAGTGAGAAGTTATACGTGATGTTTGGGATGATGATATATGTGTGGTTACAAACTGTTTATGAGAAGTGGAAAAGCCACTAAAAGATTAGTACAGATTTAAATAGGTTTTCCCTCTTTTCCTGGGTTAACTCACGCCCAGGTAAGTCAATTTTCACACGGTTTACAAAGAGGCCACCTTTGTAGCTGCACTAAGAGACGTCCTGCCGATGATATCAATCCAATTACACCAGGCCCAAGTGGTGACATTTAGATTTTATCTGCATGTCCACAAATCCTTTGTTTTTATGAGTTCAGGGTAAACTTCCCAAAAGCTACCGGGAATGGATTTTCAGCCTAAATTCAACTTCCTCCACGGGCAGTTTTTAAAGACAGGATCCTTAATTTTCTGGGGCAAAGCTGTGGTTTCAGCCCATAAACACCTTTGTTTCAGCACAGCTCGGACAGGTACTTATTTACCTGCCACAGGTCTTAGACTTAAGGTAGCTGCAAAATTTTGACTTTGGGGCTAAAACTGCCACTTCAAAGGACTGGGAGCCCAACCCTGCCCCTGCCACTGGCCTGGATGAACTTGTGCAGCATCAACTGCACTGGAGCTTCTCCTCACAATCCTTTCCCATCCAGGGGAGCAACCCCAAAGGGCTCTATTTCAGTACAGAACCGATTCCTCCCGGTACCAAATCAAACCAAAACAGGATAAAGATGGCACTGGGATGCTCAGGTAGAATTTCCAGTTCTCCCAAAGTTCAAGAAGGTGGTTGAAAGGGGAGATTTTGGTTCAGCCCCATCTCTGCTAATACGTACAGTCTTAAAGCCTGAAGACAAGACAGTGTTCGTTCAAATTTACAACAGCCTGTGTTTAAAAACCTGACAACCCCAAAATGGGTTCCCCATAAAGCATCGTGGCACAATCCGTGCAGCTGTAATGTAGGTTGTGTCAGCATTTCCATTATACTGTACACTGCTATTTTTCAGGGGTTTAGATCTTGGCTATAAAAATCCACCTGGGCTTGAGAGTTGGCAAGTTGGAATTTCCAGCAGGGGGATTAATTTTTTCAACTAAATTTGAGAAATAATTCCATTACAACCCCAGACAGCCCAGAAAAAACTATGTTTGAGGATGCTTCTCTTTCCCACAGTTTCATTAATATTTTTCCAAATTTCATCAGTATTTTTTGTCCCTGTTTTAAAGCCTGATAGGTAGATTCATTTTGTGTGGAATTCCATCCAGGATACCCCTATTCCTCAGTACTTGCCAGACACAGATGAAGGGAACCACGATGTAAATATACAGAATAAAGTTGTCCCTTTGGATAAAAAGACCACATTTCATATCAATCACACACTTACTGACTATTCACAAATTAGGAATTTTGAAAATATTCCTCCATTCATAGTGGAAAATCCAAACAGCCTCTTGGCAGAGCCGTGATCTCGATGACTTACTACGCTTCTAATTCCCACCCTTCAATTTTAGAACAACTAAATGCTACAGCTCCTGCCTTCCACTAGATTAACATTTGTGCTTGATTTTGGAACGACCAACTGAGGATATTTCATTCAGATGAAGGGTCTAACTCTGCTTTTCCCTTCAGCAGCCTTCAATAACTCCTACCAGTGCTGCAGGTGTGGAAGTGAAGGATTGCTCCGTGGAACTCCTGCCGCCGAGGTCTCCACTGAGCCCTGGCACAATTAAATCCGCTGTGCAAGGTCAGGATTTTTGTCTCCAAGGCTGGAAGGGACGAGTCAGCAGAAACTCTTCCAGGCTGTGATAGCCGGCCGTGGAGAGCAGCAAGGGAAGTGCTCGGGATAATGAGCTCCTCAAACCCCGCGATGCTTTATGTCTGGTTCATCACACAGTCAAAATGCAGATCCACAGCCAAGGAACACATTTTTGTTGGAAGGGATCTGGTGGTAACTGGAGAAAGGATTAGTCTCCTGTGTGGCCACAGGCCTCTGATGAGCACCCTCGGGCTGCCCTCGGAACGCGGCAACCTGTCGGGCTCTGGGTTTATTGGATTTCCACCCAAATCACAGGCTTAGGTTTGCTTGGGCTCCTGTTCAGTGGGATCTCTCGTCCCTCAGTACAACTCTGGATTTATAGGAAGTATTTCAACCCCATTCTTAGGCTGGTCTCCCAGCACTACCCTTTGCTCCCACCATGGGAAATCTCCTGCTGTGGTGCCTTAGGACATGACCATCTTTCCCCCTGAATTTCTAACTAAGACCACAAACTTATGTAAATGAACACCCTCCCTTCCTCTCCAGGCTGTCTGTATAGATTTTCAAGCACCATAGCTATATTCCATACAGCTGCATCTCCGTTCACTTGGAACGGATGGAAAAACCTTTTCCACTAATGGATTTCACTGTGTGGGAGACTTACAGTGTAATAAACCTGCACTTCTGTTACTCTAACAAAGTCTAAGCCAGAATTTACATAGAAGGGTGGTGGGAAAGCATTTGGATGATGGGAGAGAGAAAGTTAGGCTGGACAGAATGGCAGTGGGGTATGAAAGTGATAAATAGGGAGCAGGGACGGCACAGGTAACATGGGCAGGTTGTTACTGATAGCAGGGGGAGGCAGCAGAGAAGAAATGAACTGGAGTTTTTGCTGGATCCCAGCTGAACACTTCAGAAGTAGTAACTTACTCATCACCCTGCACCATTTTTCTGTCCTGATGCCGTTCAATGTAAACACACCTGCGCACAAACATTGTCATTACTCCTAATTTCTAGCACCCATTGTTAGCTAATCACTTTGGGCCACATCTCTCCTGTACGGCTGTAATAACCCAGGATCAGTGCATGGGTCAAAGCTGCATCCTGGTTGCCAGCCCTTGCCACACCACAGCCTTCACCGTGGCAGGGGAGGCTCCCTTGGGAACTGAACTGGGAGAGCCCGAGCTCTGTGTGAGCTACCACAGGGTAAAAAGCGCCTCCAAAGGGCACTGCCAGCATTTCAAGGCTTTCCAAAACATCCATAAAGTGACTTTGCAGGTGACATGTCCCTGGTGGAAGGCAGCATTGCTCTGCTGCAATTGCCACTGTGTGATCACCATGATCTGCTGACAACACACCTTCACGATTTTCCTTGCTGCTAACAGAGCTTTAAGGTGTCACTTCATTCTTCTTGCTCCTATTTTCCCATTTTTAAAGGTCTTTCACATAAAATTAAAAAAAAAAAAAAAATTTAGCCAGCACTGTGTGGAAAAGCCCCAGTGCCTCTTCCACCCTCCCATGGAAAGGGGCTCAACACGTGGATTCCAGGCCCATGTTAGAGGCTGAATTTCCCTGCAGTCACAGGTGTCCCAGCGCTGGGTTGCAGCCTCTCCAATTTCCAACAGCTGTTCCTGGCTCCTTCCTCTCCACATGAGTGTTCCTGATTCCCGTGTTTCTGTTCCAAGGAGTACTCATTTTAAGGAAGACTTGTGCATGTTGGTGTTATGCTGGGAACACAGGGCAGCTCCAGGATGCCTGTTATTTTATAGCATTTCTTTCTCCCTGTAACACCACTGGATGTTGGAGCCAGCGGCGGGAAAGACCATCATCTACCACATTTGTCACCAGGCTTGATAGATAGTATTCTCAAGCCAATGCCATAAATGCTGTTTGGAAATTGCAAAGCCAGGCTCCTGCCGCTGCTGGTCTGGCCAAAAAGAATTAATTTATAATCATGAATATAAATTTCATAGATAGTATTATTGTCATTCTGCTGTTGAGTTATAGGACATATGGGGAGTGGCTTGTGGAGCAGAAGCAGTGTCACCATAATTCAGGGTAAGTCCATGGAGGATCGTTGTATCTATCACACAGACATCAATCAATCAATCTCCCCCATTAAAGGGACAGACCTCACCCCTCACAAACTGGGGGAAGGAGGGGGGTCCGCGTGGTACTGGTTGTGCTGACTAAGGCTGGTTTTATGGCCAGTATCAGCCCCAGTTCATGAAAGTATTTCCACTGTCCTCTCATCAGCTGAACGATATTTTCCCATGTGACTGCACATGTTTTAAAAAAATCCCCCATCACTCGTGCAAGTCCATCTCCCATCCCCACTGCCCTCTGCTACACCTTAAATTACTGGCCTTCCTAATGAGTGATAGTTGACAAACTGCAGTAAACTCACTGTCCTGACTGAAACGACATTAACTCAAGCGGGGCCCGATATATTCAAAGGTCTCTCTGAAACACCATGAATTAGGGAGCAGATCTTTTCTATTAATGTGTCTCAGTCCCTCCCAAAGGCTCCCAGCCTCAGGGAGGAATAAAAGGCAGCAGAGCCTCAGTGGCACGGAGCAGGTAATGGCTCTGGGAGCACTCTGCTGGGAAGGGAGCGCAGCACCCTCGGGGGGAGCCCCTGCCCCCCGGGCAGAGGCATTTTGGGGAGCAGAGTTCTCTGGTTAAGCAACCTATTGTTCCCTGGCAGGGAAAACCAGGATTATTCATGTGGTGCCACAGAGTGTAGTTTGCCAGTCACCCAATCAAGGGACATGCTCACTCAGCCATGAGTGAGGGCACTACCCATAATATTTTATTGCTATGAAGCCTCAACTTTGCATGTTTTTATATAGACTATAGGGTGTTTAATAGCCATGCAAAGCCATGACTCTCTCGCATGCATTACAGATGGGCATAAGGGGATAAATCCTACCTGGCTGCCCATGCTGACCCTCCCTATGTAATGGAAAATATGCAGCTGTGCAGTGTTTTGGCACTTGGAGTTGTGTGAACGGGTCATGTGTGCAAGAGCTCATCCATTTTGTGAAAGTGCTAAAAAGTTCTGTAGGAGGTTGTCACAGAGTTGACTCGCAGGAACAGTCTGGGTTGAAATAAAGGTATTGGATTTTAGAAGCCAGGAAAGAAAAATTACAGTTTCAAATGTCCAGAAAAAGAAACAGTGACCCAAAATGGTAAAGACAAGGAGATGCTTTTGGCAGGAGATTTAAATACACTCCCATAGTTTAGTGCCATCCATTACAATTCAGGGAATAACATTTCAGATACTGATAACCACAGAGATAGTTGGGAAAGACGCTTTCCCTCTGGATCAGGACCAGCAAGGTCTCAGTGTGTCCTGGATGAGCCACGTGTGAAGAGAGAGCGTATTCCCAGGCTGAACATGGATCAACTCCCTCTGGCACTTGGGACTGTTCCAGTGTGAGATTGGCTAATTCCCCTGGAATTGAAATCCCAACTATTTATTAATACTCTGGTACAATTGTGCATGGTTACAGTTGTTAATTGCTTCTACTTCCATGAAATATCTGTGGTTCGAGCCCTTCATTCCTCTTCCAGAACCAGGAAATTACGATACACGACTTCCCCACAATGCCAGATTTTCCTGCTCCTTCCCAGAGTGGATCCACTCAACGGTGTCAACCATTTTTTGACTTTGATAAAAACGCGTCGAGAGTCAAGATCATCTCTTAATAGTTCACATTTCTATTTAATAACCCGCTGCAATGTCAGGAGATACAACCATCCTATCGCACTCCCAAGAAGTATTATGCACTGCCATCCTATCTATTGATGCACATCAGACATGTCCATGTTATTCCATATTCTGTCCTTTCCAGGGAAAGGCTAAAGGAGACAGAGGGTGCAGATCTTGTTAGGTGCAGCCTCTGACACTATCACTATCAATTGTCTTTTGCTAGCACTGATCATCACCTCAATTATCTGGTGTCCAGCCTACCTGATAGGTTTTTGCAAACTATAACTCTTCTGTCGATGAACATGGAATAATGACAGCTCGGGCAGAGGGACGGAATACAAAAGAGAGGCACCTGAAAGTCTTACACACGCACCAAACATCTGCCTGTGCCCCAAAATTAATCAACTGCTGCAACAACTCAGCACATCCTGCTGTTCTCTTAAGATCAGCGTTACATATGCAACCAGAAAGGGCCGAGTTAAACATGCCCTGTTTTCTTTTCCTCTTTTATTTCATCCTCAAGCTGTTAAATGGGGAAGAAGGGTGGGAATACAGCAGAACACAGTACCTAAACCCACACCTGGTAAATAATGTTTGGCACTTCATTCAGAAATCATTATCGTATGCTTAAATAGCAGGAAAAGAAAGCTGGTTTGTAAAAGGATCTTTGGCATAATTTTAATTTAAAGGATTTTTAAAAATAATTCCAATACCACAAGTTGAACCAAGGACTGTAAAAAAATCAAACAAAAACTTGTAGGTAGCACACTGGCATTGTAGCTGCAGATTTTTCCTGATTCAATATTCCCCACAACATGAGAAAATGGATTTTAGTGCAATATTAATTGAAGTTTTTCCAGTATAAGGTTCATGAGGTTAATTTGAAAAGAATACATTACCAATATATTTATAGCATTTAAATAAATTAGGATTACACTTCACACATCAATAACAGCTGTTAAATAATATTTTTATTCTATGTAAATTCTATCCATTCATCTCTGTTGTATAACAAATGACCATAATTATGGTGCTTCATTGGTAGGAAGGTCATTGGTAATCTTGTAATTTCTCATTGGTGTAAAAAGGGAAAACAGAAATGTTTGTGATGAATGTATTCAACCTTTTGCATACTTTGGTGCCTGGGACTATGCATTAAAATGCAGCAAGAAATTAAGTTCTTCCCTTACACAGCATTTTTAATCTGGTGCTGTTGACTTGTTATAACTCCAGCATTTGCAATGCTTTCTCAGAGGGCTGTTTCCTGGATAGTTTGTATTTTCTTCCTTAGAAATTAATAAGGTTCAAACATTCCCAACTTTCTCCCCCCCCCTCCAAAAAAGCCCCACTAGAGCTAAACATCACAAACTCAGGAGCTCCAGTGTTTTCTTTTTTAACTGGCAGCCCATATATTTTGGATTTTTGAAAAATAATCAAATTTCTGCTTCAAAATCAAGTTGTAAAGAATTCTTGAATAAAAGTGAGAAAACAGACTATTACTGTAGTGTCTCAGCTGAGGTTACTGAGCTAGACATGTAGATTGAGACTTTTTTAACCTAGTTTTTAGTTTTACCCAGAGAATTGCTTCTTATTTCTAAAAAGAGAGGAATTCCAGTGTTTTCTGAGAATATATTCAGGAAGATGAATTCACCTGCTCTAAAACAAAATCCGATGCGATTCCAGTAAGAAAATCTCCCGTACAGTATATTAAAATATACGATACACTGTCTAATTCAAATGCAAATTTTACTAATTATCAGTGCATAAACACACGCTCCAGTTTCCAGTGGCATCTATAACGATGGCATGGATGACACAAACAGGAACTAAAGGTGGGGTATGGATTGCTAATTCACAGAGAGGGAAATGTTAGAAGGCCCTGTACCTGGGGTATCGCTGCCAACAGTGGGGCTGGGAAGGCCCTGGGAAGCAGGGATTCATGCAAAGGGAATTCTTTCTAATGAAGCTTGATTTAATCCCATTATTCTAATAAAGTGTAATCAATGGACGCGGCAGATTGCAAGGTCTAGTTCAGCTGCTGCTGAGGGCTGGGCTGCTTTTGAGGCAGTGGACGCCATGGAAGAAGAGGGAGTTAATAAGCTCTTGGTCTGCTAATCCCCACTTCCTGCAGTTTTGAAGGAGGGCAATTTGGGAGCTGTCTTAGCATAAATCTCAAGCAAGTCTGTGTCTGCCTAGGGGGAACAAGCCCCTCAGCATTCACCAAGACACGCTTCAAGGAGATTCTACTCTTAATCCAATTTACTCAGCCGAATAAGTCCCACTGCTTCAGCTTGCCAACAAATTAAAATCCAGCTTCATAAAAACACCTTGAATTTGGAAGGTATTGGCTGGCCTGCTAGACTTGAAACTTCATTTATTCTGGCTAACTTCTCAATTATCTTCCCAGCAGTGGAGATGTGTAAAAGTGCAAAAATCAATAGGATTCTATTCCCTTTCTATTGGAAAGGGAAAAATTAATGAGATAGGACACTCTCTTAATCAGAAATAAATGTTTTAATTCAGATAATGACATAGTTTTCCCTCGTTGAAGGATGACAAATGCTGGGCTGCACCCCCAGCAGAAGCAGTTTCAATTTTATTGTAAATATAAAAGGTATTGATCGGTGAGATGCACAAACCCTATTGCTTACAAAAGCCATTCAGGGGGACTGGGAAAACTATTAAGCACTGGGTCAGAAATCAATAAACAACACTGAAATGTAGCAGAGGTCGCCCTAAGGCTTCGTGGCATCTCAGAAAGCCAAGTGGCAGAAATAGTGACAGAAATGTCTCTTGTGGAGCAATGTTAGGGATGAAGGGGTCATGCCTTTAATCTCCTCAGAGCCCTGACAGGTCTGTGGCACAGGACTAATGCAGTCCGTCCCGCTGCTGTGGATTTAAATACATGCTGATTCATCCCATGGCTCCGGGTGAGGATTGGGTTGGGTTGAGCAAATAGGTTGCAAAACATCAGAGGAGTATTTTGCTCCAGCTCTGCTCATGTAAACAGGGGTTTAATTATTATGCGAGATTAATTATATATAATATATAAGATATAAGATATAAGATATATATATAATGCGAGATTTGTTTGCCCGCTGTAGGAAAATGGGAATGCAAAAAAGTTGCAGCATGCAGTTTTAAAGGAAGCTTAAAGAGAACATTAAAAAAGGTAAGATTTAGAGATTAAAATAATAATTTAAAAATAGTAATTTTTTTTCAGTATAAACGTTATCCAATGTTGCATTATGTGGAACAGTATCATGAACAGCCTGATTTTTCCTTTAGAAGATGCTTCCACTAAAAAAGGGTTTTTCCTGGGCCAAAAATCACTGAACAAACCACCATCACCCCAAGTCCTTGCTCTCTGGTCCTTGGTTAGAAGGTGCCAGCTCTGAGCCCTGCCTGTCCCTTGAAATACCCCGAGGAGCACATTTAGCTGCCGCTCCACAAACCAAACTTCCCGGAATGAGGAGAATGACCAGCTGAAGAGGTCTCTCTTCCCGGAGCTGGGAGCTGATTTTCCATGGAAGACATTGATTTGAAAGGCTTAAAGCAGAGTATTGAAACTTTTTAACAACATCATTCCAGAAGCAGAGTCAGAGCCTAAAAAAAAATAAATAAATAAAAGCAAGTGACTGTACCTTCTGCTCCGGGAAATGCAGCTTCCCCCTTGACACGGGTATGATTATAAGATTGGTGAGGGTCAGGTTACCCATCAGTAGGTGAAGTGTTCAGGTGCTGAGGATTTCAGTTCCATCTCACCTCAGATATTATGTCAGCTCCGTGTCATTCTCATCACGGGGAATGATTTGAGGGCTCGCCGTGTCCCCTGTTATTGCGGTCACTTGACCCCAGATGTAACTTGTGTTTAATACCAGCGTTTTAACAAAGCCTGGGAGTAGCACCCGCACGGGGAGCCACCACTTGACCTTTCTCAGCCTGGGAGATGCCAATTGGCTCCAGCCTCGGGTTCCTCTGCCCCTGCATTTGCAACAAATGAATGTTAAGGCCTCGATGAATTGACTCACGTTCCAAGTTGTATTTTTTCATCGCCACGAGCATTTCGAAATTGAATCCCCTTATTATTTTTAGGCCTGAAATAATGGTATTTTTCCTGTTGCATTTGGTTTGGGAGCATAGGAATGGGTTTGTTCTTAAAAAAAAATATTCAGCTCTGCCACGTGCCCATTTTAAGCACATGGTATTAGGGGAGGACACGTAGAGAGCAAAGTGCCTTTGCCCTGTAAGAAAGGATCAATTTATGTTTCTTAATGAAACTGTTTCCTCTAATTTATTAAGCATGCCTGACTAAACCTGGAAAGTAAGTAGAGAAAACTTTTGCAAACCATTTAATAGTTTGAAAGTAAAACCCATTGAGTCTCAGCATAGCAGGTTAGAAATACAGTGCCCCCGCCTATGCAAATGTGTTGCTATCCCTCAGCAGCTCATTAATCACAGGTCATGCCATATAAATATGTTCCTAGAGGGGGACGTGGCCGCTCTCAGTGACCAACACAGGCCTTTTACAGTCATTATTGTCCTGTCGTGATCACTGCTCAAACTGACAGAGATTTTGGGATGTACGTCCGAGCTCCTTCCTTTGCCAACAAGCCAAAATGCAAGGACCAAGGACTCCAGGGATATTCACCGCTGAGCTTTGCTACTCCTGTTTCTGGGAAGAAGCCTCTCAATCAGAACACCCTGAGGTGGTGGGGTTGTGGATGGGTCACAAGGCCTGCCCAACCCACCCCAGCCAGCCTATTTTCCATCACTCCTCACTAACCGGGAACGAATTCAAACGTGTGAGATGATAGGCCAGTAACAAATGTTCTCATCTCTGTTACCTTCCTAAAAAGTCCTGAATTAAATTAAAGTAATTATCTTTAAAATTAAAACACAAAATGCAGTAGCTGCCTTCTGAGAGGAAGGCAGGAGAGAGCACAATCCGTCATCCCCATCAGCGGTCTGGCCTCCCTCTCTTTCCCCTAATGAGCACTCTGGGTCTCTCCATAATCCATCTTCATATCCCTATTATCCCAGGCCCACCGAACTCTCATACATGAAACTCTTCAAAATAATGGCTTCAAAACAGGCAGTCCTAGCAGAACAAAAGCTCACTTCCCAAATATTCAGGTTCCCAAGCCTCTGAGTGACTCTGGACACCAAGGTTTTCAAGAACGCACAAAATGTTGCCTGACCAAGACAAAACCATGAAGGTGGAAGTGCTGCAGTTGCTAATCCTGCTTGGAAGGTTTCTGGGCTGGAAGCATTAATGTAACACAAAACTTCTCCCCTTGGGCTGACTGTTAATGAAAATTCCAACAGGACACTGTTTCTCCTGCTCCTGCCTTTGGATGTTTCAGATGGGGACCCAATGTTTGGGACTTTCTCCTACTAAATAAAATCCTACTCGTTGCATTTTACAGCTGTCCTTCATGCAATTCTTTCTTCAGTTAACAGAGAAACCAACTGGAGATTATTATTATTATTTCACTATCTTTATCTTTTATAGAATAGATAACACTTAAATCAATAGCCATTAATTGGGATAACCAGGCAGGGGGAGCATGCGTAGAACAACACGGAGTATTCAAGCTCCTGCTGAAATGAGGGTCCAACTATTTCCATACAAGACAGGGAAGTGAGGGATTACAAAAGGACTGGTACCCAATATTTCCCAAAAAAGACCTTAAAAAACATGCAGCTTTGGCTACAGACTCCTCCATGGTGGTGTTCTCATCCTTCCCCCAGCCCACATATATCGCCCTCCAGTCCAATCTTATTTACAGCACTAGCAATAAAATGTGCTTTAAATTTAATGAGATTAAGTGTGTCCTTCTCTCACATTAAATGAGAAATTTTAACAGTGTATTCTGGAAGAAGGACAAATTTAAGCATGAGCTTAGACTTAAACAATTTGCTGAATTAGCACCTAAATCTTTGGTCTTATTTTAGTTTCTAAGAGCTTTACTCTGACTGTGAAGCAGTTTCACCAGAGAAAACCCAACCATGGGCAGTTTAAACAACATCGGAAGCAGGACTGTGGATTCTTCCACGCCTTTTCAATTTGCTTCTCTTCAAATTAGAGAATTCCACTGAATCAAACAGCCATTTATACCCATTACCCTTTCTATAAACACTGCCAACTACTTCTCTTGAAGAGGTAACACTTATAATATATTTACTGATCTCTTTAGGGTTTCACAGTGCAGCTGAGGCCATGGTTTTGAGAGGCTCTAAGGAATTAGCTGTATTTCTCCTGCTCAGGTGACACCACAGCCTGTGCTGGGAGCATGGCAGTGGCACTGCGAGCAGCCACTTAGGGAAGCAGTGGGCACAATGCTAGCTGGGATACGTAGTGAGGTACAATATCTTCTTACTTTTATGGTCTAGAGCTCGATTTTCTTTGCTGGAATTTGCTGGATTCAGCCCTCATTTCTGCTGGGTAATGGAGATGTGCTTGGAACATTCTTTGATTCCAGGAGTGGCAGAGGTCGGCCCCATTTACTCTTATTTTTAAGAACCGATATTACCAAAGG